>PVJD01006881.1:0-43104 GCA_004026545.1 Mormoops blainvillei
TAATATATGTAGTTATTTTGCTTTATAGAAAGTAAAGCTTAATTCTCCCCACTCCATCCCTTACTCACATGGGTTAAACACTGTGATTTGATCCCACAGAGTAGAGTAGGGAAAGGAAAATAATAGTAATGCTAGAGTGGGGAAACCCAGCTAAAACTACCTTAAACAAGTGATGAAACTTAACATCCCCAGGGATGTCATGCGGTGTCACGCACCCCTGCTTTGCCATGAGTCAGACTTACTATTTCTCTGAATAATGTGACTACTATGCTATTAAATATCCTACAAATAAAAAGACAAACTTCTAGAAAAGAAGTCTTTTTCCAATGGGAGGCATTGGTATGTCAAATGCCAGGTTTGAAACAAATTCACTTACCCAGGTTTTAACGATGCTTCAGAGTGAGGGTGCTTTTCCTATCGTTTGTAGGGAAGGTGAGTGATAATAACCGGTGCTATTGGTGACACTTACACAAAGTATCACTGACCTTCAGTCAAATGTAAATTTATACTATCTTGCTTCTCTAATGCTAAGCACACCTTATTGATAACCAGTCAGGATTTAACCACTGGTGCAAATCAATTAGCTTTTCTTATGTTTTCCTTATTGTAACTGAAAGTACGTGACTCAAAGTTTGCAAGGAAAACAATGCACTCTGTAGAAGTTTATTTTAATTAAAAGATGTGAACGTGCTCATCATTATCCTTTAGTACAGCTCAGCTCAAACATGGACCACTTATGCTTTATGAACCAGTCCGAGGAAGGTCCTGTGAAATTAAAATTTGTCCTAAAGTGTATGAATGATCCAGGGCAGAATTTGAGGATTATCGTTGTATTTGGTAAGGAGGTGGTGGGTGGCTAAGGTATGGCTAGCAACGAATCCATAAAGAAAATCCATCATTCAGTTTCTCTATGAGTGAAACTGATAGAACTGCAGAAATAAAGGGGCCAGTTAAATCCTTAGAAACAAGTGTGTAATACTCAGGGAAAAAGAGGACCTGTTTTTTGACAGCATATTTATAACTATAAAGCACCACCGATAGCCTCGCAGCTGGTTTAGAGCATCATTGGTACTTTATTGATTATGTTGTGAAATCTCTGTGGGCTCATCCTACACTCAGCTCTGCCTGCTGCTTCAATCAGGGTGAATTATGAAAGACTATATGGAAAATGCAACGTATTTTTTTTTACTAGTGGAAAGACTTTGGTTACCTAAAGTAAACAATTTGTAGCTACTAAAAATGACCAGAAATTGCTATGAGAATTTTTTTATATGGGGAATGAAGACATTGAAGACTTAAAATTTTTAGAATAATAAATATACTCCTTTTTAATTTAAGTAATTATAAAGCAGTGCTATTACTGGGGAAAGCCAAATAAATAATACCATGAGTCATGCTCATACTAATTTTCTTAGCTTATGAAACTTAAACCAAGTCCTTTTAAGGATGCCTCCTTAATTTATTATTTGTGAGAATACTAATTTTTAAATCTGTGGAATGTCTATTTGTTATAGGTATATTTAGGCAAAACATCCTTATTTTCAAAGATGAAGTTTCTAATTTAGCTTTAAGGCAACAACAGACTCTCAAGTTGAAAAAAAAAACACCACCAAAAAACTCACTATAAAGCGATTTAGGCTGAGAGGAAAAAAATAAGTCATGTCTGTTATTTTAAGAGTAAACCTTTGAAGTATATATGCTAAACCCATGGCCAAAACAATGTCCTCCCATGGAACATTATGAAACTACATAAAACTTGCTAGTGGTCTTTCTTTTTCATTTTCCCACTTGTAGGGCACCAATGTCCATCAGCTGACATTTATCGTGCGTACACTATTCTCTGAGTGCTTCTATTGAAACCTATGTTGGAGTGACCTGAAAAGGGTATAGAAAAATTTTGCCTTCCTGGTGTCTAAATTCTATTTTCAATTTTTTTTACAATAGGTTCCATTATTTATGTAATGACTATTTTAGTGCCCTCTTACTCTTTCTAGGTATTGAGAACAGGCATTCCTAACTTTAGTACTATTGACATTTTGGGCCAGATAATTCTTTGTGTGGGGGGACTGTCTTGCACATTGTAAGATGAGGCAATGTGATGGTTAACTTGGTGTGTCACCTCAGGTGGGACACAGTGCCCAGATATTTGGTTAAATATTTGAATTGTCAATGACTTTGTTTTATGGATGAGTTTAACATTACATCAGTGGGCTTTAAGTAAAGCACATCGCTCTTCATAATGTGGACTGGCCTCACCCAATCAGTCGAAGGCCTGAATAGAATGAAGAATGATCCCCCTTGAGCAAAAAGTATTTTTTTTCCCATCAAATTGACTTTGGGTTTGAACTGCAACCCTTCCCTGAGTCTCCAGACTGCCAGCCTACCCCATCAAATTTTAGACTTACCAAGCCTCCACAACTGCATGAACCAATTTCTTAAAGTAAACCTCTCTTACTCTATGTATATCTATGTATCCTGTTGGTTCTGTCTCTGCAAGCACTGAAAAATACAGAATTTGGTACCAAGAAGAGAAGTGCTGCTGTAACAAATACCTAAAGATGACTGCAACCAACATCTCTAGCATCTTCCCATTAGATTCTAGTAGCATCTCCTGCCCTACACTCTATCTCCACCCCCTAGTCATGACAAACAAAAAATGTCTTCAGATATTGTGAAATAATTTTTGGGGGACAAAATCATCCTGGGTTGAGAATCCTTGCTTTAACCATAGAAAACAACAACAACAAAATGATAATACGAAGACTCCTTTTTGAAACTCTGTGATTTGGCATTGGTGGTACCATCTTTTTCATGTCTCTGCCAAAGCCTCCAACTGTTCCTTGAAATGGTTAAATGTACACACCCCCGAAGGGTCTTTCTGCTACCTTCTTTTCTCTTTATCTAATTGTTTTGCACTTAATATTCTCATCCATTATTTAAAGGGCTGCTTCCAAAACCATTGCTGAAGTTAACCTATAATCTCGCTTGTCCTGGCCTCTTCCCTGATCTGAAAATCTGAATTCCCGCTGGACAATTTTCCAAACACTTCTCCTTGAACTCTCTGCCTGCATATTCTGCCACTATGACAAACTAAGTGTATCAAAAACTGAATACATGACTTCTTCCAAGCTGTCCCTTCTGTGTCCCCTGTTCAGTTACACCGTGCACTTCTCCTCAAGCACCACTTTTGGGTACCTCAGGATTCTGTGGCTTAGCATAGACTAAAGTCACTCAAACAGATTTAATGTGATATGATAAGCACGGTGATAAAAATATGCAGGCCTTCTATGGGATTTCAGAGCAGGAAGCTTTTACACAGCTTGGGATGTCAGGAAAGGTTTCCTGGAGGAAGTGAGGCAAGAGCTGAGTCTGAGAGGGGAGGCTCTAGGGAGGTGAAGAGGAGACAGTTCAAAGGGATGTATGTCAGGCTGATAAAATATTACATACAGTAACAACAGGTAGAGAGGAATAACAGAAAATACCTAATTTGGCTTTTGCTAATTTAAGTTAGGCAAAGGTGAATATGTCCCGCATATCCTCAGTTTGGAACAATGTGCATTAATAATACTTGGACATAAAGACATTTTATCAGCATCAAACTCTACTGGTTACTTCAATGAAATTCAGCTTCCAGAAGGTTCAGTCTTCATGTTAGGGAGAAAGTAGAGTTCCTGCAGCTTCCCAGCATTTTAGGTCCATTTCCCTGCAACTCTCAAGGAAACTAAGGTTTTTCTTTTCTCTTTTTAAAATAGTCAATAGAGGTATGAAAAGAGTCTCAGTGTCACTAATTGTCAGAGAAATACAAATTAAACCACAATGAGATATCACTTCGCCTCTGTCAGAATGACTATAATCAATAAATCAACAAGCAACAAGTACTGGTGAGGGTGTGGAGAAAAGGGAACCCTAGTGCACTGTTGGTGGGAATGCAGACTGGTGCAGCCACTGTGGAAAACAGTATAGAGCGTCTTCAGGAAAGTTAAAAATAGAACCATCATATGACGCAGGAGTTCCACTTCTGGATATTTATCTGAAGAAATCCAAAACATTAATTCAAAAAGATATATGCACCCCTATGTTCGTTGTAGCATTATTTACCATAGCCCAAATATGGAAGCAACCCAAGTGCCCATCAATGGATGAGTGGATGAAAAATGGTGGTGCATATATACAATGGAATATTTTCCAGCCATCAAAAAGAACAAAATCTACCCATTTCTGACAACGTTGATGGACCTAGGGGGTATTACACTAAGTAAAATAAGTCAGACAGAGAAATACAAATACCATATGATTTCACTTGTATGTGTAATATAAAGAGCAAAATAAATGAAGAAGCAAAACAGAAGCAGACTCATAGATGCAGAGAAGAAACTGATGGTTGCCAGATGGTTTGGGGGCCTGTGTGAAAAAGGGGGAAGAATTGAGAAAAAATTGGCAGTTACAAAACAGTCATGGGGATGCAAAGTACAGCATAGGGAGTACAGTCAGTAATCCTGTAATAACTCTGTATGGGCCCAGGTGGGTACTAGAATCGTTGGGAGAGTCACTTTGTAAATTATATAAATGTTTAACCACTATATTATACACATGAAATTAATATAATATTGATTATCAACTGTAATTGGAAAATAAAAGAAATAAAATGAATTTGGGTATCACCTTAGGAACTTGGAGGGAGAAGTCCCGTTATTTCCTGTTTCTCCTTCTGCAGGAGAAAAAGGGCCTAAAGACCAAATTTGCTACTGGGGCACATGTAGTATGGAGACGTGAGTGCGATACCTGGATTTTTGTTGACCGTTTAAGTACTGGCGGTAACTTGAATTTTTTATAGGTATATCTGAAGTGCAGAACTTTATGTTAGTAAGAAAAAATAATGGAAAGCAAGCATTTTCATAAATGCCATCTTTAATAACTTTTTTATTAATGTGCATTCCAAGCAGTTTCAAGAAGAGACTTGAGCTCGTGAGGGAAAGTACAAAGAGAAGAGTGGGTCAATTCTCAAGTCATGAATCGTGACAAGTGAAATTAGATGGAGAAAGGAAATCAATCCCACCAAATGAAAAGGGCAAAGGAGGAGTTCGAGTAAATGAATCATTATCCACAAAAATTCAATTTCTCCACAGTCGTGAGCTAAAATTTGAAAAAGTCCTCAATGCACTATTGGTAATGAAATATTATTAACAGATTTCTAACCAAGTTCAGAGACAATGACCCGTTGCTGCTTTGCTTTGCTTTGCTTTGCTGGGAGAGAGAAACGGAAAGGTTCCAAGGGAGACTCTCTTCTATAATTTAATTTTTTCCCTCTCATTTATGGTCACAGAGCTCTGAAGAGGGGTAGAGTTCAGGTGGGTTCGTAAATTTTATTTAGATGTCTCAGACGCCAGACTGTGAAGCGTAGTAGCACAGCTCGGGTTTGAAAGAAGAGGCCGTGTTGAGCTCTCAGCCCTGGCTCTGAGGACCCTGCTGCCTTGGGAGACACGCCCATCCTCTTGGAGCCCGGTCCCCTTCCACACACCGAGGCTGCCGATCAACTTTTCATTCAGGTTTGTTCTACTAAAATTCTAGGAGGTAGGAGAGGACACTGTCAATTTCTCTATTGACTGCATGGAAGAATATCCACAGTTCCTTTTAAAGTGTTACCCACTAGAAATCGGAGGAAAAATTAAATAAAGAAGAGGATCCAGAAACCTGGCCAAAGATGACTACCAGGGTAAAGGGTACTCCAGCTTTTGGAAATCTATTTAGAATGCAAAGATTTGTGGTGTGTAATATAACTTCATCGGTATTAATCAGGCTTCTCTGGAGAAGCAGAGCCAACAGGATGTGTGTAGATTGGTCTGCATACCCTACAGCCGAAAGGACCAGTCAGCAAACTGGAGACTCGGGAAGAGCCGAGTGAGGCTTCATTAGATCCGTGGTCAGGAAACAGCGGACATCCCGGTTCGAAGGCCATTAGGCGTGAGGATTCTCTTTTACTCAGGCACGGGGCAGCCTTTTGCTCTCTTCAGGCCTTCAACCGATTGGATGAAATCCACCCACATCATGGTGCGCAATCTGCTTTACTCAGTCTACCAATTCAAGTATTGATCTCATTCAGAAACACCCTCACGGAAGCACCCAGAATAATGTTAGGCCAAATATCTGGGCCCCACTATGACCTATCAAGTTAACTCAAAAAACTATTCATCGCTCTGTCTAAAGACTTAGGGCTGTTGTGTCTGTGTTCTCATTTTATTTTATAGTGTATGTGGTTTATATTTGACAGAGAGTTTAATGTGCTGGTTCTTAGATGCTTCTGGAATCCAGGATTGGCACCTTACCCTCTGAAATGCCCCCTGCCATTACTCACATGTGTTCTGAGATGAATAATGAAAACTCTTAAGATTGTTTAGCTGTGAAGAAAGAGTATGGTTGGTGGTTGGAAGGAGAGAATGGTAGACTGAGGATGGTTTTATTAAGTTAAATTAAATCAATTAATGTATTTATTTTAAATAAAAGTGACCTGAGTATGATTACGACCAATGAGTTAATATAGAGTTACAATAATAAGTTCATATAAAAGAGAGAGAAAAAATAATCTATAGTCTACGACAGGAGTCAATAAGGATTTTCTGTGACTATTTTGAGCTTTGCAGGCTGTGCGGTCTCTGCCACAGTTGTCCCCTCAGCCGCCACAGCACTGAAGCAAGTGGAGAGCTGAGGTAAATGCATGAATGGAATGAACAAGGCTATTTTTCAATAAAACATTTCTTGATAGACACAAATTGGACTTTTATGTAATTTTCACATGTTATGAAATACCATTCTTTTTCTGAGTTTTTTTCTAATCACGTA
This sequence comes from Mormoops blainvillei, assembly GCA_004026545.1. Taxonomy (NCBI): domain Eukaryota; kingdom Metazoa; phylum Chordata; class Mammalia; order Chiroptera; family Mormoopidae; genus Mormoops; species Mormoops blainvillei. The sequence continues at coordinate 6,838 of PVJD01006881.1, forward strand.
AAAATGTAAAAACCATCCTTAGCTCTGGTCCATATGAAAACAGGTGAGGACCCGCTCCCTGGTCTGTAAGATTCCTGAGGTGGTGGGTGTGGCTGGGATGTTTAAAGAAAGGGTAGAGGGGATGAGTCTCAAGTTTAGGAGAAAGGCTTAAATTCTGGTTTTATTATTGAGTAGTTCTGTGGCTCTGGGAAAGCCACTTAGCAATTCTGTTGTTTATTTTTAAATGTCTTTCTTTTTCTAATCAATTTAAATGATTGGGTAATTTTTTAATAGCTAGTCACTTCTTATACAGACTATCAATATATGACTGCAGAAAAAAAAATTCCTGAAAGAACCTAACCCCAATTATTTAATGAATGATAGTATTATAAATTTATTGGCAATAATTTACATAAATTCATTTAATTCTCATCTCCTTTTGCAACATCTTTCCTCCATTTGTTTTCCCAATAATAGCCAGGGCCAAGCGAGAGAGAATATTACATGGTATCTTGGTTATTTTTTAAAAATAATATCTTGACATGGTGATGATGGGATGGGGTGCAGGGCAGAGGAGATAAAGATGAGAAAAAAATGAGACAACCATAATAACATAATCAATAAAATATACCAAAAAAAGTTAATTAAAAAAATATTTTTTTCCAGAACAAATCTAGTTGTCTGATAATAAATAGTACTTTGGGCTTTATCTGCACAAATGTTTTATCTTTTACCTGGAATTATATGTATCATTGAAAAAACAAAAGGAAGATGTAAACTAGTTCAATAAATACAAAAGCATGTCTGGGAGACCGATGTCATAGCTTTATCCATTTGTTTCACATTGACATCACTCTGTTCTGGTCATTTTCTTTGGTTCTTTCATTCCCATTTTCTCCTGAAAATTCTGTTAAATATGTATCTTTACATTCTTTTATAAAGATAACATTTTGTGGGTAGTAGTGGTGTTACTCCACAATCATCAATATGCACAAAATATCATGGAGAAAGTAGTAACACTAATGACCTTGGACTGCCCACCAACTTTTGGATTGTTACCTGAGAAACAAAGTTCTGTCTTATTCAAGTCCTCCTATTTAGAGTCTCTTTATTATGGAGTTAACCTGTATTCTTACACTCAAGGTGCCAACCATATGTGCTATTCCATAATCTTTCCCTTTTCTTGGAAGATACTGGCCACACCCACTTATTTATACATTATCTATGGCTGTTTTCAAGCTACAATAGCAAATTCAAGTAGTTGCACCAGCAGTCACGTGGCTCACAAAGACTAAGTTATTTACTACTTGACACTTTTCAGAGAAAAAAATATCTGACCCCTGTTATAGATCATGGTATCCCATTGTCGTGCTTGAGCACAAATAGATATGGCTTATTTTAGCAACATCTTTCTGGCTTTTTACTTTATGTGGAAATAAACTATAGGGAGAAAGACAGAAGCAGGAAGACTACGAAAAAGGCTGCAGTCAGAAGAGGACTAAGAAGAATTGGTAGAGGTTGTGGTCAAATGCAAGATATACATATTTTGAACATAGAATTGACTGGGTTTTAGATCGCTTAGAGGTGAGAAAGTTCAGTATGGCTCCAAACATTTTTTGGCGTTAGCAATTGACAAAACCAATCAAGAAATAGTTGTTGATCAAATTATTTTTAATGTAGATATTGGGAGAAATGAATGGTGTTGATATACTGTATAGTTTTATTTTACATATTTTCTAATGATCAATATTCTGGTAATGAGTATATAAATCAGTATTTTCATAAAAGGTCTGAGCAAAGCATTATTATTTTTTTTATTAGAGAAATACGTTTTGTTGTTTTTGTCATTGAGTATTTATTTGCTGGCATTGAATATTCATTTGTCAAAGCATTCACTGAAAATGTTCTAATTGTGTCTGGACAAGCCACCATTAGGGTTTCTTGTTATGTCAGCACTCAGTCTATATGGAAGTCCCTCTAGGTCTGGAGGCCTGTTGTCATATTACTAGATGGGAAGCCATGAATAGTTCAGTTGGATGACTTCCTTAGGAGTGATTTATCAGTTCTTTCCCTGGACAGCCATTTTGGACATGGCTGCTTAATCACACTAATGAATCTTCTCCTTTGTACATGAATTGTCTACTGTGTTCAGAGGGGCTCAGGAGAGGGGGAGTCTTCTAAAAAGAACTGCAAATGGAGGCTCAATAGGGAGATGCTCCCTGGGAACCCTGGGGAGGACCCAATCCAGGGGAACGAAACCAGCAGGGAGCTGCGTGTACATCTGCACCCTGCACAGTCCAGATATGGGAAAATTTAATACAGAAAAAGAAGACTCATTTAACAAACCACCTTTTCCTATAGAAAAACACCTTTTTGAGGGATCTATGTTTGTAACTGTCACTTCTAAAATGTGTGATCTGGGTCCTCTCGGGAAATGGGGACCTTCTGAATACCTAGAAATGTCACCACATTTAGTGATTAGTGACAACACTTTGCTTAGTTGAAGCAACTTGTCCTGTTCACAGTGAACCCTCCAAAGTTCCATGCATACAGTTTCCTGGTCTTCCTTCAGAAAATCTGCTCCCAAACTTGGTTCCAACTGAATCCCACCAGCAAGATCACGTTGAAAGGCGTTCACTTAGCGCAATGCTCTCTAATAGAGTTCTCATTTCTCTGACACCAGGGCTGCATGGGAATCTGGGAATCTTATATGTTTCTAAATTTTTCATTTTTGTCGGGGGCTTATTTGATCACTTTAGAGAGGAGCAGAGATACAGACAAGAATTGGGCAGACAGGGACCAAGTTTCCTGGGGACAATGGATAACGAGAACTGCGTTGGGAGGACCAAGGAGGAGGGAAACCTGGGCAGGCCAGTTGGAGGGCATGGGGCTTGGAGGGCTGGGCAGAGCCCAGAGCCCTATGGTTTTCATTAAGTGGGTTTCTGTTGCCTTTGAAATTTTGTCACCAAACATGTACAATAAGCACGGTTTGGTACAGTTTTTTGAGTAAGTGAAAAGATGAACTTGCTGGTGTGTCACTGTAGCACAGTTGGTGAAATAAGTAGCTCAAAGAACTACTTATTCTCCTGTTGGCTGTGTGGCCACCCCAAACTGCTGCCCAGTGTGGGGAACAGAGGGCGCCTCGACAGTGCTGAAGGTAAGAGTCACCCCAAATCTCAACCCTAACTGAGAATTGATATCAGATGCAATGATTAAGCCTTGATAATTTTTCAAGCGTGGGAATGGCTTCCCTTTGCAGTTGCATGGCAGACTTTTGTATTTATGAGCACTCAGTGAGTGCTGCGACAGGTTTATCATTTGTTGGTTTTCTCCAGCATTGCACAGGAAAAATTGTTTTCAGAGAGTATTCAAAAGTGGAGCTGGCTATCATTGTAGCAAACCAAATCCATCCACTGGTATATTTCACTCTCTTGATTGAAAACTGGCTCCATGGTTGGGCATTTCAGAAAACGTGGAAAAAGCACAAGTGTCATTAATCCTCCTTCTCCCTCGGACTCCACTGGGTGGCTGCTTGTGTTGTTATCTACATTTCTTACTGCACATCTCAACAACTCCGTGTTGGCCCCAAACATCGGTTTGTCACCAGGCTCCCCTCCACTCGCTGTGGTACTCTTATCCTGCTAGCTGCCTCCACGCAGGCATTGAAGAGGCCACTTCCTCAACACCCAGGGTGGGGACAGTCCCCTAGATCACAGCTTTTGAAAAGGAAGCTTCCTGAAGAGGGAAGGTTTGGGAACCCCTTTCCTACTGGAAGAAGCATATGGCAAAAGAGAGTGTGGAGTTTGACTGGGGTGTTCACCTGTACGTCCCGTGAATCAGTTTTCAGGGCCATTTGATAAAATTAACCTTGATGTCCCACCTTTTGTGCTGTGAGTTAGGACAGAGGACAACCGTAACTGTTCATCTATTTGACAGTGCTGAGTAAACCTTCTCGCTGTCAAATGCTCTGAGAGATAACACAGAGAGGCTGTTATATTTTACCGCTGTAAAAGAGCTCAGAGTACGGGATGAAATGTCAGGAGTCGTTAAGCCAAATCAGCCCCAGAGAAAGAGCAGTCAGTGAGATGGAACTGCCCTTTCCAGTGGTATCTCTAATTAACCAGAACGTGAAACTTTGGGGAACTTGGGCTGCGGGTGTGTTTGGGGTAGATGTGTGGCCTTCTCTTCCTGCTTTATCTCATTTCAAAGAGACAACTCAAGCTCCAGATGGGTTCAAAAATCCTTGCAGAGGGTTCAGGGGGTCAGATCCCACAGAGGATTCAGGATGAAGGGTTCCTCTCACTTGCCAGGAACCTGGGGGCATTTCTCTGCTGCTGGAAGTGTTAACTTTTGCAGAACATGTAAATCAAACACAAATATCCCCCTGTCTGTCCTCTATGGAATAAGCTCTCTAGACAACCTTTTCTTCCCCTACAAATGTATTCCTTTCTTCAATGGGAGAGTAAGTATCCTAAGCCCTTCAAATTGCTTTCATTTCTATTAAGTTCTACTTTGTAGCATTAGCGCAAAACTAATTTCTTTTCTAGTGAATTCATTTAAACTCTACTTTTTGATAATGTAAGCAATCTTCCTTGTTAACTTTTTTGCCTCACCTCCATGGTTTCATCTCAATTACTTTATCTTTTATAAATCTACTCAAAATGAAACAAAATTATTGAGAAAATAGCAAAATGGTAAATAATACTTTCTTTGGTAACAACAAATGCTTACTGGTGGTTTTTCCATGTTTTAGAGTCTGGATTTTAACTTAATTGTCTGTGACCCTAAATTGTAATATATGGGTGAATTATATTGTTTGATTTTCATTTGGGCAACGTTATATGCATATTCTTGGTAAATTCAGTAATTTCTGTTGGTATTTTAAAGTCCACTCTGATATCAGTATCTAATAGAATTCTATTCAATCAGTAATGAAGTCTTTTTGTAACATTAACCGAAGTGGATGCAATATTCTTAAAGTCATGGAGCAGGGACTTTAGTTTTCAAACCGTTGAATTGATTCTTAGCACCTTCAACACACTCTGGAATAATAGACCTTCAATAAACATCATGATAAGTTAACCAATTGCAATCATTTGCCTGGAATGATTGTCTGTACCTTTTATGGCTTAATTTAGGTAATTTAAAATGAAAGGGTCTTACTTTTTTTGGTATTTTATAATAAGAGACTAAGAATATAGAAGGAAAATTGTTGTTGGCTCCAATCCTATACTCTTTTCTGAGAACATAAAATTGCTGTGAGGGTTCAAATTAATATATGTAAAGTACCTATTAGAGTACCTGGGACATGATAGGGTTTTAAATAAATGGTAGCTCTTATTATTACAAGGTTAAGAAAAAACAATAAAACACTGAAATATTCTCACGTGGATCAGGGAAGCACTACATTTTATTTCACATGGCAGGTTGAATGTACCCCTTCTTCCCCCTAGGCTGTATTGCTGTACTTTTGTATTAAGAAGCTCTAATAATATAATCTAAAGCATAGGACTTGAGTGTACGTTTCATGAAAAGCCAAAACTCTCTTTTTGTTTTGACAAATCTCAGCCCAGGGAAGCCCTGTATGTCTTCATTTACCAATCCTCTCCTACAGGATCTCTTTATCAGCGTTCACAGTAAATGAATAAACAGGAGAAACAAGCAAACAAAAATTCATAAACACAGACAACACTGCGGTAGTTACCAAGGGAGGGGGTGGAGGGCAGCAGTAAAAGGTAAAGGAGGTGAAATATACTGTGACAGAAGATGATTTGACTTTGGGTAGTGAGCACACAATGCAATATACAGATCATGTATCATAGAACTGTATGTATACTTGGAACCTATATAAGCTTATTAACCAATGTCACTGCAACAAATTTAATAATATAATTTTGAAAAGTATTCTAGACTCTCTTTTTTTGGAAATAGGCATCCTCTACCCTACAAGTTCCTCTAAAAATGATTCTCATCCTCTTGTAGTCATGCTTCTTAGATTGTCTAATCATTTGTATATGTACCCCCATTTCTTGCTTCCTATTTCCTCCTTATACAACATGAACATGACCCCCACCCCCACCACAGTCACTCCACTAACTTGCTACCACTAATATCTGTCACAGTATTAAATCCAAAGGCTTTTTTTCTGTCTTTGTTTTAGTAGATGTCTCAGTAGCATTCAATACAATTCACTGCTTTCTTCTTGAAACTTTTCTCTCAACTTTCAGGACACGGCACTATCTTTAATTAATTAATTAATTAATGTATTTTTCTGCTAATTTGACAGTCTCATGTGTGGTCCTTTGTAAGCTACTCTTTACTTCATTCCTAAATATTGGAGAACGTTAGGACTTTGGGCTGGGATTTCTGCACATGTATGCTAACTGTGTAAGATATTAATTCTTTACACATATATACAATATTTTGAGAGATATCATAGAATGTCCTCTTTTTAGTGAGAGTTTGGAAGTGAATTCGAACTCCTCTTCCCGCCCCCCATACCTTAGTCAATTTGATTTTCTGCTTCTTTGGTAATGGTAATTCCCACATTGATAAAAATAGACTTGCTTTCAGGAGAACCTGATTGGAATATCTAGTTGGATCTAAATGTTTAGGTATAGATCTCCATGATCTTATATTCATACATTTGACTTTTGTGATCTTGAATGTGAGACACTGTATTCACTCATGTGACATTTTGTCATAGTACTTACAGTTCAGCCTTCTAATGCATGGAGATTATTTTGAATCTTGAGTGTATCGTTCAACACAGTCCTATCTGTCTATACCTGGTGACGTGTACTTTTGACAAGCATGCTTTTGGCCTTGTTGGAATTAAGGGGAAAGTGCTACTGGGAGAAGGTTAGGAGAGAGCACTTGGTGTTTTGCCAGAGGTCCCTCATCAGTTGACAAGAGTTTCTCAGCCCTGCCCAGAGGAGGCCATTCAGGATGTTGAGTAAAACCAGGACTCTGTGTGTTGCCTCGCCTGCTTCCCCTGACCAGCTAACAATAAACCTTTGTAGGGTAGCTGCTATCTTGCAGGCATTTCTCTCAGTGCTTTTATGTGCACTGACTTGCTTAATCCTTGCCTGTCCACAGTTATTATAATTAATAATTATACCCATTTTACAGATAAAGAACCTAAAGTGTAGAGATGTTAAGTAATTGGCTGAATTGGGATTTGACCCCAAGCAGTTTGACTTTAGACTTTGTATTTATAATTAAGATGTTCCATTGCATGGTTACCAAAGACAATCCAGAAAGTCTTATTTTTTTCTTTTAAAAAAATAAAGCTTAGATATTATTCTCTGGGAACAAATCACATTGTTTATTTAACTGGGATAATTAAGTCAAATCTCCAGCTAATTTAAACTAAAAACTTTGTGGAAAAAACATTACTATTTGGAAGAAGGTACACCTTCAAAGGCCACAAAGTTCATTTATTTACCTATATACATTTCCAGAGTGAAACTGTTTTTTCAGTGAGTGATTTTGAAGCCTTTCTTAAATGTAAAGTTTCTCCTAAATTTGACTTAATGTTGTTTTCTGGCACGGCACTTGCCTTGGATCTCAGTGGAGAGGTCTTAACTTTGCTCTGCACCGAGCCAGGTGTTCTGCCTGCGGGGCAGCGGGGCCTTGGAGGGAAGAGTCGCGGGAGGCCGGGCGCGCCTGCAGCGGTCTTCTCTCCGTGATGGGGCACTGGAACGCTGCTTTTCCCAGGGCACTTGTCTGGGGATGAGGTTTTATAATCCCGCCATTTCCTGTTGACGTTACTTAGCATGCTGGACTGTTCTGGAAACTATGCTAACTCTCTCAGAGATGAGGCACTGTTCAGTGTTCTGAAACTGGAGGTTCCTAAGTAGTGCACTTGAAGCCTGGAGAAGTGGTTTTTATTTCCAGATGTGCCCAATTGCTGAAAAGAGGTTTAGATCCCTAGAGGAGTGACTCAGTGACTGTTAATTGACGATGATGATGATGATAATGGTACCTGACTGTTGTCCTCATAATTAATATAAATGACTTTTTCATTCCTGACCCCACTACAATGTCTTAAATATGTGACTGACTCTGAACAAATATAAATTGTGTATTTTTATTAATTTTAGGATATTCTAGTTTTCTTTGTCTTGGTTTTAAGTATGTATTAGTATGCATGACAGTAAACTAGTTTTAATATTATGAACTGTTTCCAAAAATGTCTTCATATATTCATGTATACAACTTGATTATATTTTACCTACAAAACACTTAATTTTTCTAAGTAAAACCAATAATACATTTATAAAAAGTTTGAAAATACAGATTAATAAAAATTAAAAAATGAAAATACCTCTGACACCACCATTTAAACCCAAATACTATTAGCATTTTAGCATATATCCTTCTATGTTTTATATCAATTGTCTCACATTTTTATATTTCATAAAACATGGGTCATGTTAATTTTGGTAATAGCATCTAAACTTTTTAATAGATTAAGACTCTTTGTATCACTCTACAGTGCATATTAAGCAACATTATTTTTAATTGGTGCATATATATTATTACCATAATTTGTATAATTATTGTTTTATCAGCAGACATTTTGATCTTTTCCATTTTTTGTGCTGTTCTCACAATAAATAGCTTTACAGATAAATACCTTTGAATATACTTGGTTCCAGAAAGAAAGTTTTTAGTTCAAAATTTTTGCTAAAGCGTAAGGTTTTGCCAAATTGCCTTATAAAAGAGTTATTCAAGTTACACTTTTGTATAATGGTTGGACTGAGTTTTACAATTTCTACTACTCACTTAAAAAGACAGCAAATGTATCTAAGACATAACAGGAAGGACAGGAAATGGGGTTCACTGGATTTCCAGACACTAGTTATACTTTTGACAACCAGGCTTGTCATCATGAGTACGCAGTGCGCTCTAATGACAGGCTCTAAAGCCAACAGGAAACAAACCTAAGAGAGGAGCATTATTGCTTTCTTTTCAAAAAGACAATAAAAATACTTTTCCAATGATGAATAGACTTTAGATAGCATTATTTTCCATTTTCTTATATTTGACATGCATTGATGAAAATATTACTACTAATAATAATATTTATTGGTTATTTATTATATGCCAGGTATACCCTAAATGCATTACATATTTCATCTCATACTCTGAAGGCTAATTTGATATGGATTTATCGAAACATCCAGTTCATGTTTTAAATTAACTAGACCACAATAATAAAATGGAGTTTGTCTGGTTTATTTATCAAAATGCTGGCTCTTACTTCTCTGAAATGCTAGCTCTGCCTTTTGGAAAGTATGAAAGTCCTTTGACTGTGAACCAGAGGTAGTACTTTTACTCCTGTGTTCAGTTTTCTATGATTTGTTTTCTTGACTTATTTGCTACTAAATATTTCCAAATAATTATCACATAGATGTGACTTTGTGCCTCTTGTTTAATAATATAAAATCTAAATACTGTGAAGGGAGACTAAGCATGCATTTTATTTTAGGTACAGCCTTGAAGTTTAGTAATTCAGTAAAATTCAGCACATTGCATTCAGTCAATTCTTTAAACTTAGTTTCTCAATTTTTAAAAATAAGTGAAGAAAGCCATAATGCTTTAAAGATTAATTTAAAGAGAAAGAAATTTGGATACTTCATATATAGTCATTAATATAATCCCAGAACTCTTCCCAATGGAGAAAAAACTCTTAATTACCTTTTATTTAATCAGGAATAAGCTTATGTCTTCATATGATAAAGAGTTATCTATCAGTTTCTTGTAAACCTTCTTGACTTCCTTTCTGGGCATGTCCTGATTTTGGTTAAACCCAACTCTGTCTCTTCTATGTCCACCCTAGAGCAGTTGAACAAAGCTGAAGAAAATCAAGCAACTATGCCCACCAACCCTGTCATCTTTTCACTGCCAATCTACCGGGCAACACGTCAACACATTTTTATCTATATTTACTCTTTCTTCTTCCTATTACAACAGATGGAATCTCTGTTCTCCCATGTAAGACAAAACTCTGTGCTCCTTACCTCACCCCCTTCCAAGGACTTCACTCCTGCCGTCACTAACCCTCAGTTTTATACCATCAACATGGCCTTAATTTTCATTCATTATGAACACATACACATACATATAATAGCATCTTAGGAAAACACTGTTGACTTCACTTTCCTTTCTAGCTACTACCCAAAAGCTCTGCTCCCCAGCACGGGGTCACTTCTCTATAGAGATCTTTATAGTTGCTGTCTCCCCTTCCTCTCTTCACTTTTCCTCATCAACATAATTTCATTTATGACTCTAGTAGCATCCATGTTGCCAGATCCAGTGGTCACTACTTATTTTAATCACCTCCTATTCATCCCATAGCAGGAAGAGGTTCCTGTCCTGGAGCTGTGGGAATGGCTGCGCACCGCACCCAGCGCTGGGTGGATGAGACTGGCAGCAGTTTATTAGTCCCGAGTATTCACAGCCTTGGGGAGGAGGGTGCTGCCCCTCCTGCACTGCCACACAATGGCTGTGCTAGGGAGCACAGTGACAAGCCGGGGCAGCGGGAGGCAGGCTTTGTAGTATCTAGAGGACGAGGTGCCTCTGGTTCCCACAGGAGAATGTGATTGACCTTCTTGGGAGGATTTCGTGGGTTGGCAGGGATCTGAAACCTGCTACCCAGGGCTCAGCAGGAACTGCCCCTCATTCCTCAGTAAAGACAGCTGTCGGCTGGGGGACACTGTCCACAGGGGCAGTGGCCATTAGGCCATTTGAGGCCCTCCCTGTGTCATCAGATGTCAAGGAAGCACATGATATCGGGCTTTAATTTTAGGCCTGAAACCACACTGCTCTGCTCTTATGTCACTCAGCTTCTCAGATACAGTCAACAGGAATGATGGCTACTGTTTTCATGTAACATTTCTTACACTGCTTTCCACACATCCTGGTGTGACTTTGCACTCACCAGCTATGTCCCCTCACAGTCCTGTGCTGGGTTTTCGGATCCTAAACGTTGGAGATCTTCAACACTGGCGTTTCCAAACTGGGTTTATCTACCCAGCTCTTGGACTAAATCCCAATCATCTGCAAAAGCAATCATGCAAGACCTGGACACTACATGCAATAAGTTTACAGAATCACAGTCAGTCGATGGCTTCATATAACATCTATATATTGATGATGTCCCTAATTCTATTGCCAACCCTGTTGTCACTTCAGAGTCCTGTACTTGTAACTCTAATCGCCTAACTTGGATCTACATTTGGAAGTCCAGAGGCATCTCATATCTACTGTGGACAAATGTTTTTGTATTTTTCCCACTGGTGTTTTCCTTTTTATGACTTTCCCCATCTCAGCAAATACCATTATAATGCAGCTAGTTGTTCAGATCAAAATCTAGGAGTTATCTTTTATTTTTCATTTTTTCTCCATCCACCTCCCAATCTATGAGCAAATCTTGTCAACTCTAATGTGAAAACATAACTAATATCTGTTTATTTCTCTCTGCCTGAATCACCACCATTCAAGTCCAAAGCCATGCAGATGTACCTAACCAATCTCCCATTTTCTACTCTTATTCAGCTAAATCCATTTTTCCTTAGATTATTTTTATAAATGATAAAATAATTAATATTATCCCTTTTTTCATCAACTGCTCCCAGCTCTTGGACTAAATCCAAATGGTCTGCAAAAGCAGTCATGAAGACCTGGACACTATACCCCATCGATGACATCTGGCAGCACTCTCCTGTTCCCTTACTGTCCGTGGCAGTGAACTGCTCTGGTCCTCCTAGGGATAAGCTGGTTTTCCCCTTGTCTTTTCACTAGACTCTTTTATTGACTGAGTGTCAATGTCTCTGGCCTGTCCCGGGTCTCTGCTTGTGCGTCACCTAAACAGAGAAGCCATTCCTGACAGCCAGTCTGTAAAAACCACCGAGCAAACTTGAGTTTTCACTCTGTTTTAATTATCTGAATAGCTTTTCCCACTTCCTGATATTTTCCATGCTTGTTTAATTTATTCAGCTATGTTATCATTATTTTTATTGATTATAAGCCAAAATTCTTAAAATGATTTTTCATTTTGAAATCAGAATGTCTTATAATTACTTTTTAGAAATAGTCTATTTAGCACTCTGTTTTTCTTTAGTGCACTATAATAAATAATAGTAAATCTGAAAGCTGATACATCTTTAATTCAATGATTACAATATTTATCTCATTATTGATTTAGTTTATGATTGCAACGTCGGAATTCCACAAGAGCAGGGATCTTGTTTGGCTGATTGTATCAGCAGAACCTAGAACAATGCTTACACTGAAGTTTGTTTTGATTGAATATGTGAAAGAAACCAACAGCAAACCATGAAAGCAGCCTATTTAAATTTAGTGAAGATAAGAGTACCTGGAGGCAGCATCATATATAACAGTATTCTGGAGGTCCTAGGCCACATGATACAAAAAGTTAAAGATTAGGAAAAACAAATTGACATTATTTGCAGAAAATGTGACTGCTTTTCTAAAAATGAGAAAGAAGAATATTAGAATTGTGCTTAACAGGAGGAATAATAGCTTATTGAGTACGTGAAAAATACACTCAAGTAAAATTTAAAAAATGGATTGACATGCATTGAAACACTAAATGGTTGCAAAGTTATCGTGCAACAGCAATGGAAGTAGAAATCATGAGAAATTAACTGAACTAAAAATGCATAGGTTATATGAATAAACCCATAAAACCTTGTTGAGAGTAATGTGACTTCATTAAATGGAACAGAAGAAAGTTCAGCGTGACCATGGTATCTTTTTTCCCTGACATTATTCAATAAGATGAATGCAAATGTAATAGAAAAGGTGTATTTTTAAAATGTAACTTGAGTCCTCCAGAAAAAAATAAACAAAAGTTTAGAGATAGGCCCTATATAGAGGAAAAATTTAAATATTAATTTCCCCTCAGTTTTTCTCCTTTTTATAGTTTTAATTGAACATTTAATTTGATTTTATTTTTCCTTCTTAACATATCAATTATATTTTTCTAAAGAAATTTAATGATTTCCCTAGTGTTTACAAAATATATTTTTAACTAATTTAAGTTCATCTTCAGAAAACCATGTAACATCTCACACGTAATGCCTGTACCTTGTAACATTACTGTCATTTTTACCCTACTCCCATCTCTTGTGACATTGTTGTCATTCATTTCACTTATCTATATATTATAATCCAATACACTGATATTGTTTTAAACAAACTATTGTATTTTAGATTAAGAATATGAAAACTGAAAGATTATCTTTTACCTTCAATTATTTTTTGTTTGATACTTTTCTTTCTCTCTACCTGAATCACCATGATTCAAGGCTATGAAGATTCAGATTTCTGACCTATATCATTTTCCTTCTTCCTTAAAAACCTATTTTAACATATCTTGCTGGCAATAAATACCTTCAGTTTTTATTTACCTGAGAAAGTCTGTTTTTCCTTCACTTTCGGAGAATAGCTACACTGGATATAGAATTCTAGGTAGGTGGTGTTTTTCTTTCAACATTTAAAATATTTAATTCTACTATATTCTTTGCTTGCATGTTTTCTGGAGGGAAGTCTGTTGTAATTATTTTTTTTTTGTCCCCGTACAGGTAAGGTGGGTTTTTCACCCTTATATCGTCGATCTTCTTTCAATGTTTTCTCTTTGTCTTTAGTTTGCTGCAGTTTAACTATGGTATTTCTTGGTGTAGGTATTTTGGAATTTATCTTGCTTGGTATTCTCTGAGCTACATGTACCTGTGGTTTGGTGTTTATCTTTAATTTTGGAGTAATCTGGGTTAGTATGATCATGTAGGGTTTTAATTCTTGACCTGGAAAAATGTTCATAATTTTCTTAAATGTAAAAAATATATATATTTAGAAGGCCTGGTGAGTGTGGCTCAGTTGGTTGAAGCATTGTCCCATACACTGAAAAGTCATGGGTTTGATTCCTGGTCAGGCCACATGCCTACATTGTGGGTTTGAATTCCCAGTGCTGGAGGAAACTGATCTAGGTTTCTTTCTCACATCTCTGTTCTTCTCTCTCTCTCTGTGCATCTCTGTCTCTCTCTGTCTCTCTCTCTCTCTCTCTCTCTCTCTCTCTCTTTGTCTCTCCACACACACACTCCTTTCCTCACTCTCTGAAATAAAAAAAATCTAGGAGATATTAAACAATAGTGGGAATTATAGTTATCTCCAATAAATACAATAATGTGAAAGCATTGAATGCTTTTTGTGATAGAGATGACTATAATTATATCCCTGATGAAGAGATCTAATTCAAAGGCTTTGAAGAATGGATGGAGGGTTCTTACAGGTGATTATATGAACCCATTGCCAGAGCCAATTGGAAGAGGGCTAGACAAATGATTTCAGTGGAGTCAAATGGATCTTTTGTCTTTTGGCAGATTATTTTAGAAATTTTGAATTGGAATCAAGTAGAAGTATCAGAGCATTTAGATTAAGAACTGAAGCTATTATATTGGGCTACTGTAGTGAACCACATGTAATCAGGTGGGTGGGAATTGCTAGTGATTAAAAATCATGATGTAGTAGCTCAGAGAGTTTAAAAGATTACATCAGAAAGAGAAAGAGTAAGACTGAGAGCAAAATTAAGATATATTTTATGCCCAACTTTCAAGTTCCCAGTGCATTTCTTAGGAGGCACAAATGTATTTCTACAATTAGAGTCTAATAGTATTTTTGTTAATAAATTATCTTTCCTCTGGCATCATTTTTCTTGGATTTCTATACTTTGCAAACAAATGATTATAGGACATTTGTAAAATAAGAATTAAAACCACTTCTATAAATGCATTCTCTTTGACCTAGCAATTCCACATAGGAGAATTTATCCTAAGGAAAGAGTTAAACACATGATAAAAAAATTCATCTAACAATGTAATTTAGAGAGCTTCTTGAAAATATCCTAACTAACTATCCTTTGTGGTTCTGAGACCGCATAAGAACATGGTTTCAATTTAGTAAAAACCTATAAACTAAAGCATGGATATTCATGGGAACGGGAGACAAACTACTAAGAATGTTATAATTATGTCATTAAGGATTATTTTTAGAGTTTTAATTGTTTTTTCTCTTTTAAAAAAAAACATTCAACAGAGTGTACTATGATACATTTTATAACAAGAACAAGAATGTTTATTATTTTTAAAAAGATAAAAATAGTTTTACTCTGATTCAAGGGAGCAGAAAGACTTTGTCTCATGATCTTCTCCAATGTTCCCTGGCCCAAATTTGCCCTTCCTTCTGTCCCCTCCCTCCTTTTCTGGTGGTAGAAAAAGCTTTGACTCTACTTTTGTCTATATGCCTAAAACTTTATCAGTTCCTACTTATTCCATCTTTTACATATGAATCAGTTTAAATTTCTATTCCCTGTCTTTACCATTGTGGTCACTGCCTTAGTTTAGAACCTCCTTCCTTCTTCTTCTTCAGTGACAGTCTTCCTGGTTCTCTGTCCTCAGCCCCTGGTTTACCTCCCTGCTGATGACAAAAAGACTAAAACATAAACCTGTTCTCATTAACATCTGTGTAAAACATTTCACTGAATTCCCATGATCTAAATCAGGTATTGGCAAACTTTCTCTGTAAAACATTGTATAGTAAATATCTTGGGTTTTGTGGGCTGTAGGGTCTCTGTCACAACTATTTGAAAGAGGCTAAGGATGGTATGTCAATGAATAAGTGTGTCTCTGTTCCAATAAAACTTTATTTTCAAAAACAGGTGGTGGACCAGATTTAACCACCATCCACATTTTTCCTAACCCCAGTCTAAAGAATAAAATCCAATTTTGATTGCATTTACTCTCCCATCTCATATTCTATTCTTCAGCCCCCAGTTCCTCCATTTTAGACTCTTAGATCCCCAGTTCTAAGTTCCAAGTTCTACACTGACTTAAACTTCCATGGGTTACAGTGAAAAAGCCAGTATTATTTTTCTTCACTTAAGAAAACTTTTTTTCCTGACTCTGACAAATGCTTATTCATCCTTCAAAACTAAGACTTGGTGGCATTTGCACTGAGAACGGTTTTCCTGCCCACTCACATTCTCCTGAACCTTCCTACCTTACACAGGCTTCCAGTTACTGCAGCTTTCGCACTGCACTGCACTCCTTCCTTTTATGTCTAGCTCTCTTTCTGGGTTCCAAGCTACTTAAACATAGGTTCCTGACAGTAAGCCCTTAACAAAGCTTTAGAGAATTTAATAGAATTGCATAGGAGAGTGGGCCTTTGGAAACTTTCTTAATGGAGGTTGGTGGCTGAGAGGTAGAGATGGAAGACCTCAGCAGAAACATTGGGCTTATCCAACAATTTTCATGTGACCTAACCTGATTAGATTTATAGGGAAAAGAGAGCTTTAAGCTCAGAGTCACAGGGACCACATGTTAATAATATTCAGGGAAGGTGGTCATAGAAAGGACGTCCTGCCCTCGCTAGGAATTCCAGCTAGGACTCTAAAAAGCTTATGTATTTTTATGTTAGAGTTCCTTTGGTTTTTATTCTGGATTTAGGTGAGGAGGGGATTGTGAGGAAATTAGAAATAGGAAGAAAAGAAGTATGAACTGTCTTTTCTTTATTGTCATCTTTAATTGCTACCTTGCTTCATAGTAATATATAGTATTTGAGGTCATCTTGCTGATAAGTTAATAAAGCAAAATGGTCTATGATGAATAACATTAGCAATACTGAGTCATCCATAGAGCGCCCTGCCAACTATTACTGTTAGCAGAGACTGCCTCAAATTGCTAACACAGTGTTCCTACCATCTCAATATAAAGAAAATAAGAGAATTTCTGCAGATAGGTTTATATAAGAGATAAAGTCATCTCGGCACACATCAAACATTGCTTTTATAACTGATGAAAGATGATCGCACACTGCAGTGAAAATGTCTACTCATCTGCTACATTGTCTAGTTTTTTACCTGCGTGCTGATTGCAGGATGCTCTTGTTTCCTCTTTCTCCAGTTTTCTGTGTTATTACCCACTTCTAGATCATCTCAGCTTCCAGGGTCCCTGGGATACGGCGATAATAAGGGCAGAAACCCAAACAGAAAGCTTGCTTTCATTACCCATGTAACCGTTTTCAGTCCACACTAGAGTTGAACTCCATTGGGAGCATCTAAACTGAACAACGCCAAGGTTTCTGAAATAGACACTTGAGTTGAAGAGACTGGAAAAGAAAGCGCTAAAGAAATGATAGAACAGGTTCCATGGAGCCATTGATTTCTTTAGCGCTGGACAAAGATTGACACAGTTTTGTTTAATCTGGGTTTGCAGAGAAAATGTTATCATGAACTGATGTCTCTCCTTTTCTGTCTTACGCACAGACTTAACATTTTGAACAACTCTAAACCGCCGCATGCACTGGGAAAATAGCATGAGCCCAATGAAAAGATAAAGAAGCTGACCTTTGTTAGGGTTTTGGTTCTTCAAGCCCAGCTTAGCACCTGGGACATGGGAGGGGAATCATATATTTTTAAGCAAAGGAATCTATTTCACATTTTTGTCATTTTCAACACCAGATTCAGCTCTTGACTCACACCGCATGAATGAACCTGAGGCCTAGGTAGCTGTAGATGGCTGGCTGCATGGTCTTCCGTTTGAGCTGACCGTTAAATAGCAGTTAGACCTTTTTTTTTTAATGGGGGCCAGTACTGATTTTATCTTTTATACTGATAATTCAATTCCTTTCAAAGGAAGGGATTTTACAAGAGAATTTCAGTCAGGTTTTATGTTGATTTGAGTGGTTTGCATTATAGTAAATACTTGCCTTTTGTGACTTCATCAAAACAAGAAGTGCAAAAAAGTATGACCGGGAATGGGACACAGATTAGGACCAGCAATTGAATAAAGAAAAGGTCATAGGAAGTCGGGAAGTGGGAATGTCAATGACATGTCTGTTAACGTGTTCTGAGGTAGAAGTTGACTATTTTATATCTGGTTATGCAATAAGAGCTTTTGATTACAGGCAATATGGTTCTTTATAAATTGTACTGAATATGAATAAGTAGTTCATAATAGTCACTTGTTAAATATATATGTAATACATTTAAATATTAAGCTTATATTTCTTTAAACATACACATATTGTGGGCCTGAATAAGAGAACAAGAAAATGGGGGTGCTTTTCATAGGCATGAGAAAGTTAAAGGAAGGAATTTAGGGTTTTCCTATCTTGATTAGAACAAACTTGATAGTTAGATATAAAAAACTTAGGAGATATTAAAATGAGTCAAGAATGATTTCACAATTTCAATGGGTCAGTTGAAAAGATAATAAAAATAATAACTAATATGAACTGAATAATTGCCAGTGTTAATTGAGACGAACTATGTTCCAGATAATATTTCAAGTGCTTTCCACAAATTATTTCATTCATTGATGAGTAAAGATGATGGAATGAGAGAATTAAGATAATAAGGATCATGTTTTAGGAGACCAGTGGGATGCTCTCACAAAAAAGTCATCATTATTTCAAACTCACTGTATCTAAAACTCACTGTCTCCCCTGTAAAACATACTTTCTTTTATATTCACTCAGGTTCATTACTGACTCTGTCCATTTCCTCCTTCACTGCTTACACCTTGTGGGGGCGTACAACCCATGGCCTGCAGGCCACATGAGGCTCGGATTGGCTATGAATGAGGTCCAACACAAAATTGTAAGTTTATTTAAAACCTCTTTTTTGCTTATTAGTTTTTGTTAGTGTTTGTGTATTTGATGTGTGGCCCAGAGACACCAAAAGGTCGGACACCTTTGCTAGAGTCATTTTCGACCCCTCTCTGTTGTTGCTTGTTTAGCATCTAATTCATTTACTCAGCCTGTTACTTTCACCTTTCAAGGTTCACCCTTGCAAGTTACAATGGAAATTTTCAGAAACTGTTTTATATTTGAGAGGGGAGGGAGAAGATGCACAGTGTTGACTTGCTGGGGACAATCATGCTCTAGGCCTTTACGCACTTTCTTCCTTGTAATGATCCCACGTAAGGCAGATTATGCATTTTATTTAACTTCACATTAAACATAAATATATCTGTGCTCACAGAGTTTATTAAATTGACCAATGTCACATAGCCCTTAAGTGATTGATCCAGGATTCACCCCAGGGTCTATGGAATTTCTACTGAATAATGCAGCCTTATCAATATTCCAGACTATCAAAATGATTGATTATACAGTTATACAACGAAATTCATTGACAAACCTTGAATTACTAATTCAATCATGGCACAAATCCATTTTCAAAACAAAATTACAAATGGTTTTAAACTGTGCTCATCTGTGCTAGGCTAGGGTTGCCGGTAAAATACAGAACACCCTGTAATGTGCATTTCAGGTAAGCAACGGCCATGTTTTTAGAATAAGTATGTCCCAGGCAACATATGACATATGCTAAAAAACTTATCCCTGATTTATCTGAAATTCGGTTAAAGTCTATCCCAAATATTGCATACTTATACTAAAAATTCATTAGTTGTTTATCTGAAATGCCAATTTAATGGGGTGTCCTGCATTTTTAATTGCTAAATTTGGTCACCTTATACTAGGTGCACGTATCTCATGGCATAGGCATGGTTTCAAGCAGGAGGAAGAATTTAGTAACCATAACTGTCTGGATGTCATCAGCATCCTCTCTCATACCTGTAGAGGGCTATTTTAGACATTTTATTTAATCCTTACCATAATCCTTTGAGGTAGTTACTGTTAATAGCTTTATAGAAATGATGAGGAAGGTGAGGGGAAATCATAATCATTAAAAAAAATTAAAACAAAGAATTTAGGATTTGATGGATCTTAAATCATACATGGATATTCAGGAGCCAGAGACGTGATTTCACACCTGGGATAGATCCATTAAAAACACACCTTTGAAATATCATTCATGTAGTTTTAAATGTATTCATAGTGTATAAAACAGTTGGCACCATGCTGTAAATTAGTGTGCATGAAGCTATGAGAAATTTTAATAGCTGAAAATTTAAGGAAGGCCTTAGTTAAAAATTATTAGTATATATGTATCCAGGGGAGTTTTATTATTTTTTTCTTTGCAGTGCAGAAGTAAGCTTTTTGTCATCAGTATAAGCTACCTCCGAAGGCAATTTTTGACATCGTTAAGACATTGACACTTAGGGGTTGTGATTTATCATTTTGAATGAAATCTCTGCTTGTACTTTTAAAGTATTCTCTCCTTTGACTTTATAACCCATTAACTTCAATCTTGCAAGTTTTGATAATGTTTTGTAGGATTCAGAAATGTTCTAGTATTGTTAGATGATCAATGTGTATATCTGTCTCTGGTTTCAAATTCTTAAAATTTTTCCTTTTAACTAGGTCTTACATTATAAATTATTTTAATTTTCATTTTATTTTTTGTAATTTGCAGGATTTGGTTCCTATTTCCTTGCTTAAGTAAAATATAGTATATTAATTGTGATGTTTTCATTCATAAGTTGCTTCAGTTTCCCTAGCAATAAAGTTGTGCTTATTAGACATTTAAAGGCTAAAATTCTATTATGTTATTATATTTTACTTATGTTACTAAGAGTTGCTTGCAAAAATATTGCTTCTCCTTATGAAAGTTATTTTAATGCTTAACACACTCCCTTAATTTTGTCCCATGGACATTTGTTTTCCTGTAGGTATGCATCTTTAATTTTTTTTAAAAAGATTTTATTTGTTTTATTTTTAGACAGAGGGGAAGGGAGGGAGAAAAAGAGGGAGAAACATCAATATGTGGTTGCCTCTCACATGCCCCCTACTGGGGACCCAGCCCATAACCCAGGCATGTGTCCTGACTGGGCAATTGAACCGGTGACCCTTTGGTATGCAGGCCAGTGCTCAATACACTGAGCCACACTAGCAGGGGCGTATCTTTGATTTTTAATGCATGTGAATGGTATAATAGAATAATAGGCTTAACAGACAGACACTTGAAAGCAACTTTTTAAGGGATGTATTTATTCACCAACTCAATATGGCTGAATAGGCAATTGGCTTTTGTCATGACAGTTGACTTTCAAGGCCTCTTTCAGAAGGTCACTCACTCTTCAGGTCCTTTTTTTACCTCCACGACTCTGGTGTAGATTGCATTGCAAGCTAAGTGTTTTTAGTGTATCTAGTAATAAAAACATTGACTAAAGAACTTTACCCTGACACCCATTTGGCAAGTTGTTCTACTTGAAGTGTATGCCTGAGGTTCAGATATTCATTTCATTCCAAGCCTGCCCATTTTTCTAGTTTGCCTTTGTTTAGGAAACCAAGAATGTCATTATTCAGTAACATGGAGTAATTACTCCCTTGGAGTAAACAGAGCTTTTTCTCAGTGAAAATTGGAAGATTTCTTCTTTTTCTAATGATACCATCTACTAAATTGGAACAAAATGCTTTCATTCTTCCTGTAAGAGAGGAAGGTGGTTCTTTTAATTCTCTGGGACGAGGGCAAACTAAAATAATCATAGAGAAGAATAAATTTCAAATGAAAACTTGGTTTGATTATTTGAGGAGAAAAGTGAAACTGACATCTGAGACACATCATTTGATGAAAAATAAATGGATCTGTAGATAGATATGAATTTAGTGTCTACTACAGTTGACTAGGTAGGATGCTGCTTCAGTTAATCTCAAATTATCAAAGTGCTCACAATTTCAAATGAACAAAGATCTTTAGAATGCTGAGTAGATGTGGTTAGGAAAATAACAATTTGTTAAAAGCAACATGATGTTATATAATGAGCGAGAAATAGCTGCCACAGTGGTTAAGATCTTGGGCTCTGGGATTAAGCATCATTGAGTTACAATCTCAACTTCATTTCTTATCAGCCTTTGGCAAACTGCTTCAATTTTCTAATCCTCAGTTTTATTTAATGTATGAATGATAACACACAGCCTATAGCTCTGATGCAAGAAAGAGTGCCCTCGGTAGAAACGTTGTGAAACATGTCTGGAATATAGAAAGCAGTGGGGATGGAATCAATATAAGAAAACAAAAAAGCTTTGCAAAAAAAAAGGGGGGGGGAAGACATGAGAATACTATGTTTTACATGAATAAAATGTAAGAGCATATCAGAAAATCATTAAATATTGAGTGAAAAAATAAAGACCTGGAGGGAAACCTGGGAAATCAGATGGATAAGTTAAAGATCCCCTGGGCTAGTATGGACATGTGGACAGGGGCTCCCTCTGCTTTGCACTAACCAGCTGGGACACTGAACAGATTTAAAATGCCCAGCTGCACTGGAAAACAAGGGAACTATCTGCCTAGAGAGAGCTCCTATTGGAAGTCTGGGGAATAGCGAGAGAAGCAGAGCATGCTGAATGAATGATGAAAGAGTCTTTGTTACCATCCTATATTTTTTTTCAGGGAAAGATGGAAATAAAAAAACAAACAAATCAGGGCCAGGTTATTGGGAAGGTGTGGAGAACTGATGACTAGAATGCGAACATTTGGGAAGATCCAAATGAATCGGAATAACCAGAATTCCTGAGCTTGACCACGCCTCCTTTATCTGCAGAAGCCTTCTCTCCTCCTCTGCCTGAGGAAACTGTTGAATATTCTGTGACAACCTGGCAGGAGGAAGCCACTCTGCAAGAAGGGGCAATTTCTCCTAATGTGCTATTCCACCATACTCCATTGCCTCCAAATCTTAGCATGCCTCAAGGAGTCAATTACACAGGCAAACCTGGGAAACAGCTGGTGGAACAGCAGGACGGCAAAGATTTTGCTAATCTTTACTATCAAAATTCTGGGAAATATATGTGGGAATGCAGCTCAGGGTTCACATCCTCCTTAGATCAGGGAAAGAGGAGCACAGATTTTGGCTGGGCTGGACTTACCACAAGGCCGCCCTCAGCAGGGATTCCATGTTCCATTCAGCTGCTCAGGCAGCTGGGGGGGCTGTGGTTTGTACAGACTGTGGCTGCATCCTAGACCCAATGGATGCCTACAGCAAACAAAGGTGGGGTGCTGCATATGCCTTGGTATAATAGAAGGATGTGGACAGTGAAGAAATGTAGCAATGTTGGAGTGAGCTAATCACGTGTGACCCACTCATCAGTTCCTTCCCTGGGTCTCTAAGAGCATCCTTCAGTAAAGCAGTGAATAAAACATTGGTGTTGGAATGAATGATAGACAGTGATAGGAATTCACTGTCGATCAGGGTTCATCGTAGGCATGAAGGCATAGACATGGATCAGTCCAGGGGAATTGGAGCAATTTTTAAACACAGTTTGAAGTTCAAGCCCGCTGTCACTCCTTCCTTCCCTCTCTAAAGTTCCAATCATTTTGTCAACTTGAAATTCTGTCCTCTGAAGTTTGAAGTCAAAAACGAAGCTTTCTGCCACCCTGAGCTGTCAGGGTGCCAAAATGATGCAAACATGCAAATCACACCCAGTGTCATTGTCTGGTAAAGGTTGCCTTATTTCTTGTTTTCGCCTAATTTTTGATCGCTAACCAGTGACCTCAAATAGTTGTTTTCTAAAAATATGTTATATAGGTTTTATGATTGTTATTTACAGGAAACTTAATCTAAGTGTTGTAGCTACTACCATTATATTAAAAAAATTGAACCAAAATTTAGCAGCTTAAAGAAACAATTTTATTGTGCTTATAGAATCTTAATTAAGAATGAAGACGAAGCATAGCAGTAATTAATGACTTGTCTCTGTACCATGATGACTGAGCCTTTGAGAAGGCTTGATTCCTGAGATTAATTTGGTGACTGCAGCCTAGAATCATCCAGATGCACTTTTACCCACACAGATTGCGATTGGTGCCCGCCGTTGTTTGCGCCTCCCTTACCCAGGGCCGTCGACCGCTGCGTCTCCTTCAATGTCGGCCCGGTCTTCCTGCGAGCAAGGCGGTGTTCTCAGAGTACTCAGACCTTATGTCTGATTCTAAAATTGTTTTTTTAAGAAACAAACTGGAAGATGAGTCCGTTTTACAACCTAGACCAAGAGGTCAACAATGTCACTTCTATCCCATTCTACTGCAGCCATATTCTCCCTGCCCCCGGGTTTTTTAATTGGTAGACTTTAATGAGATACAATTGATGCACGAGACACTTTCCATACTTTAAGTACACAAGGTGATATATTTTGACATGTATGTACATGAATATAGGTAAAGAGCAAAAATCGAATGCAAAATAATATTGAATATAAGCTATAATTGAAAAATTAAAAATGTGAAATTAAAAAAAAGAGCAACAGATGTCAGGCTATTCAGGTATCTATTTCTTTTTTCTTGCGTTACTAGGATAACTGACATAACATTGTGTGCATTAAAGGCATACAACGTGGTGGTTTTAGGCATGTATATACCTTCCACCTCACATAATTACCATTTTTTGTTGTTATTGTGGTGTGAGAGATCCACTCTCTAGCAACTTTCAAGTAAACAACACAGTGTTGTTAACTGTAGTCACCACACTGTACATTAGATCCCTGGAACTTATTCATCTTAAGCTGGAGATTTGTATCTTTTAGCCAACATCTCACTATCGTCATCCTCAAACCTGTGACAATCATGTTTCCACTCTCTGTCTCTGTGAGAGGTGCTTTTACAGCATCCACATATGAGAGGTGTATCCCATTTTCTATATCCACTCATCTGTCAATAAACACTTGGGTTGTTTCCATGACTTGGGTTGTTTCCAAGAAACACTTGGGTTGTTTCCATGTCATCTGTCAATATACACTTGGGTTGTTTCCACATAGGTGTTCCTGTCAACAGCCCTGGGTGAGGGAGGTCCATTCATTTGTCAATAAACGCGAGGTTGTTTCCCTGTCTTGGCACTGGTGCATAATGTGCCACAGACATGGGTGTGCAGCTGTATCTTCCAGATCCCATTTTCATTTCCATTAGATATATACCCAGACGTGGGATTACTGGATCATATGCTACTGCTATTTTTAATTTTTTGAGGACCCGCCATACTGTTTTCATAGTGGCCATACCCATTTATATTCCTACCAATAGTACGTAAGAAATCTCTTGTTCGTTGTCACCTTACTGAACTCATTTATTATGTCTAACAGTTTTTAGTAGATTCCTTAGGATTTCCTATATACAAGATCATGTCATCTGAAAATATAGAGTTTCCTTTTTCCTCTCCAATCAAGATATCTTTTATTTCATTATTTTTCTTGTCTAATGCCCTGGCAAAAACTGCTGAGACAGTGTATAGACTGGAATGAAAGTGGTCAGAGTGGACATCCTTGCCCTGTCCCTGGTCTTCAGGTTAAAGCATCTGGTCTTTCACCTTTATGTATGACATTAGCTATGTGGATTACAATTTTAGTATCTCTTCCTCCAAATTCTATTATTTGTACCAAAGTAAAGTTTAAGTGATTTATTTTCTCCTTATTGTGGGTGGTATGTTTTTATTTCTTTTATTATGTTTCTTTTTGTGTCCTAATTTTTGTTTTGATGCCAGACATGTGAATGTTATCTTTTGGGGCACTGGATAATTTTTTAAAAAATAGTCAAGCTTTGTTCTAAGATAGTTCATTTTTACAAAAAGAATATGATCTTTTTATGTCGCATTTGGCTCTTTGTCAATTGGTATAAACAGTAATATAATAGAAAACTTTATTGATTTATATAGCATTAAAGATTCTCAGATGGACGATATTGTAGATCAATATAGGCTCTAGAAACTACTTTGAATTCATTTAATTTCTTTAAAATAAAAAGATGACATTAATAATTATATGAAAACATGATGTTTATTTCTAATTATATACAGGTATACAACATATAATAAATATTTTCTGTAAATGATCCAAATTTTATTTTTTTATTTTTTAAATATTTTTGAGGATACTTAAAACCAGTTGTTTTTATTTTTGGTATATTTTATTGATTATGCTATTACAGTTGTCCCATTTTTTTCTCCCTTTTATCCCATCTTCTCTGCACCCCATCCCATCATCCCCACACCTTTTAGTTTATGTTCATGGGTTGTACATATCTGTTCTTTGACTTCTCAATTTCCTATACCATTCTTAACCTCCCCCTGTCTTTTTCTTTTTTTTTTTGTCAACATTTTCCCACCACCACTTTCCCCAGCCCCAGTCATCCCCACCTCCCACCTTCAATCCTTCCGCAATTTGGCTGTGTCTATGGGTCCTTTATGCATGTTTCTTGATGACCCTTCCCCTCCTTTTCCCCTGTTATCCCCCGTCCACCTCCCCTCTTGTTACTATCAGTTTGTTTTTTATTTCAATGTTGCTGGTTATATTTTGCCTGCTTGTTTGTTTTATTGATTAGGTTTCACTTATAGGTGAGACCATATGGTATCTGTCTTTCACCTCCTGGCTTATTTCACTTAGCATAATGCTCTCGAGTTCCATCCAAGCTGTTGCAAAGAGTAGTAGCTCTTTCTTTCTTTCTGCTGCATAGTATTCCATGGTGTAAATGTACCATAGTTTTTTGAACCACTCATTTACTATTGGGCACTTAGGTTGCTTCCAATTCTTGGATATTGTAAATTATGCTGCTATGAACATTGGGGTGCAGAGGTTCTTTTGAGCTGGTGTTTCAGGATTCTTACAGTATAATCCTAACCCTATGTCTACAAGAACTGGAGAAATGACAACAAACAAAGCTCAGAGTGAGCAGAAGGAAGGAAATAATGAAGATCAGAGCAGGATAGAATGACATAGAGACTAAAAGAATAATTCAGTGGATCAATAAATCCAGGAGCTGGTTCTTTGAAAAGATATAATCAACAAGCCTTTAAGCAGACTCATCAAGAAAAAAAGGGAGAGGATGCAAATAAATAAAACCAGAAATGAAGGAGGAGAAATTACCACTGATTCCACAGAAATACAAAGGATTGTAAGAAATTACTGTGAACAACTATATGCCAAGAAATTTGAAAACCTGGGTGAAATGGACAACTTTCTAGAAAAACATAATCTTTCAAAACTGAATGAAGAAGAAGCAGAAAGTCTGAAAAGACTGATAACAGCTGGTGAAATTGAAGCAGTAATCAAAAACAACCCCAGCACACAAAAGCGCTGGACCATATGGTTTCACAGGAGAATTTCACAAAACAGTTAAGGAAGAGCTAATCCCTGTCCTTCTCAGACTATTCCAAAAAACCCAAGAAAAGGGAAGACCCCCAAACTCTTTTTATGAGGCCAGCATCATCCTAATCCCAAAATCAGATACACCACAAAGAAAGAAAACTACAGGTCAATATCGCTTGTAAACATACATATTGAGGATGCTAAAATCCTCAACAAAACATTGGCAAACTGCATCTAACAATACAGTAAAAAGATCGCACACCAGGATCAAGTGGGATTCATCCCAGGGACGCAAGGATGGCACAATATTCACAAATCAATAAATGTAATACATCACATAAACAAAAGGAAAGACAAAAATCACATGATCATATTGATAGATGTGAAAAAAGCATTTGATAAGGTACAGCACCCATTTATGATAAAAACACTCAGCACAGTGGGAATAAAGGGGGCATACCTCAACATAATAAAGGCTATATATGTGAAACCTACATCCAGTATTATACTGAATGGGCAAAAACTAAAAGCTTTCCCACTAAGATTGGGAACAAGACAAGGATGTCTGCTTTCACCACTTCTATTCAACATAGTATTAGAAGTCCTAGCCACAGCCATCAGACAATAAAAAGAAATAAAAGTCATCCAAATTGGAAAGGAGAGAGTAAAACTGTCGTTGTTTGCAGATGACATTATAGTGTACATAGAAAACCCTATAGACTCCACCAAAAAACTACTCAACTTAATAAGTGAATTTGGCAAAACAGCAGGATACAATATTCAGAAATCGTAAACATTTTTGTATACCAACAATGAAATATCAGAATCAGAAATCAGGGGAAAAATCCCATTTACTATAGCAACAAGAAAAATAAAGTACCTAGGAATAAACTAACCAAGGAGGTAAAAGACCTGTACTCAGAAAACTAAACAACACAGGAGAAAGAAATTAAGGAAGACACAATACATATAAATGACCCAAATTTTAAAATAAATATTTTTTGAACTTTCAAGGCAAAATATACTCTACCATAAACTTGTAAGGATAACATCATATTGTGAACCAAAAATAAACAAACAAGCAAACAAAAGGAATCTGAAAATGTTCTCACTTGACATTTCTTATCTATTTTGGAAAAATTTGAATTAAAAGTAATGAATTACTTCAAGAATGACCCTGTGGTGCACAAGATTTAGTCAGTAGCATTTCATCAGTATAAATCTATTATTTTCTGCTTTCTCAGATGTAAGATTGGAATATTAACAGTGACAAATACTAGGAGGAGGTGCTAATGACTTGTAAACCACCATGCAAATACCAAACAATAAAAATGATACTCATTTTTATATTTTTGAGAAACATCAATTGTTCCACCCCCCTAATCAGGAGTTAACAAAATAGTCGTATTACAAACAAATCCTTGTTTAATTGTGAGAGCAAACCTACCTTTTGAAGAAGGGTTTGTTAGACATGTTCTGACAGACGATGAACTTGTTTTACATATGAGATAAAACTTTCTGCGTATCACACCTAATGTTAAAGAGAAACAAAAAGCAATTTGAACATGTTCCTTTTGTAAAAAGAAGTGCTATTCTTATGTTTTTCTCTAAGTGACAGATAACTATTTCCCACAAAAGAAACTTTTTTTTTCCTTGAAAATGTGACATCATATTCAGAAATACTTTAGTGTGATTTGGCAAATGCATAAAGTGAGGAACGTTTTGTTTTTCACCACTTATTCTGAATGCATGCTGGACGAGTTCCTTCCGTTCCTTGTAAACTGGGAAATAGCACTGCAGGGCTTGCTGTGAAGGATGTCAAGTGACTCACCACAAGCCTGTTTGTACAAAATGATGGCTGTGGTCCCCCATAGGAGTTGCTTAGCTGAGAAGATGAAAATAGGCTCAAACGTAGGAAGATGCTGGATCCTGGAGATCGTAGTGCGATCCGTGGTCTAACCGGCATGCCTACATCAGATTACGGCTAATTTGTCTTTTATGCTGGACCCTGGAATCTTTATGATGGGAGTTTGGGAGAGTGTGTGAGCAAGAAAGTTCTTTTTGTGCTCTGTGTGTGACCATTATAATAATTTACATTAAACTTGTTCCATTTCTGTCTTCTGAAATATATTGCCTATAGCTTACTTCTATAGCGAGAGATGTCTGTGAATGGAATGGTATGTACGACCTGGTGATGCAGGTTGCCTGATAATGCTTAATCAACAACATGGTGACTATCTGAGCACCCAGAGCAGCATTGCCACACCTATTCTATGTAATCAGTTGTCCCTATAAAGATCCCAATGATTTCTCTATATCTTCCTTTTTTTTTTCAGTTCAGTTAGATTAGAAAAGTTGGTTCTACAAAAGAAAAAATAAATACAACATAGACATAAATTTATAATAAGAACAAAGAACATAGCTACATATTTGTGACTAATGAGCCTAGCATTGGCAGACAGAGCAGTGTGACACAGGGACACAACATTAGTTGACTTCTAAATTTGTGTTTTCCCCACCAAAAAATAGGAAATTAGAGAAATGTCCAATTAACTTATGTAATGCTCCAGCTCTACTGGTGAGACTTCCTCTTACCCCTTTAAAATATTCCTGCATAAAGAATTCTTTTCATGTTCTGGATTTAGCATTATTAACTTAGTGGGTAAGTTTGTAGCCAAAATGAAAAAAGCACAAGAAAAATTATCTGTATATTAGATCCTGAAGGTATCCAATTTTAATCCCAGGCTTCTAATAAAACCTGTAATAGAAAAACGGAGCTATACCATAAATTTCTTGTAGAATTCATCATCTAAATAAGATTTTTTTCAGCATTTGCTTCATTTCTGTGCTGAGTGTTTTGGTTCAGAGAGAGATTGTGTCTACCGTAATAGATTTATAGCCGAGTAATATGAATTGATTCTCCAGTGATGTCTGTTATCTTTGATTTTAGATTTATGTGTTAGTTCCAATTTTTCAAAGTACTTTTTTCCCCTATGAGGCATGTGATCATTGCTAAGCCATCACAGATGCCTAGAGACACTGATGCTCTCTCATAAAGAACAGCAAGGGGGTCCAGTTCCCGGTGAAACGCTCAGTTCTGTGAAGAAGTAATAGCCACAGGCTAGAGCCAGATCTTTGGGTTTTTCAGCCTCGATTTCAGCCACTGAGATAAAGTGGAAAGCATAATGAGTCTGTTTCTAATAATTAAAAGGGGTAATGAGTCTTTTGCTAACCAGCATAGTTCTAGAATAAAGCAAGAGCCAAATAAAATGCCAACTGAGATTATAATTACGATGAAATCCCCTTCTAAAAGAAGATGGGTTGGATCACATACAGGCAAGCTTTGGACACATGGAAGTTTTAAAACAGCTCAAATTCTACCACGGAGATTTGCACTTGTCAGGCAGTCACGTTTGGCTTGCAGTTGGCAGCTTTGAACCCAAAGGTGTGCTGCCTTTCAGGGGCAAGTTGCGAGTGAGCATTCCAGTTTGAGAAATGGGAGGTGTGTTTATAGTAAACAGATGCTTCTGTTCCGTGGGGAATTGCTGGGGACTCTTTTATGACCACGCTGATGCCGCAACATATTAAGTGGAGCTTGCCACTTTTCCATCTGGTCTAGACAACTGCTGGAAGCCGAGCCCATTTAGAAAGTGGCACAGGCTTTGCTGCTGCTGCTCAAGGTCTCATAAATAACGAGCCCAATCATGGCTTCATTTGGCTTCATTAAACCCCCTTTATGAGAACTGGGTCGTTGTTCTCTTCGGCAATTGTCCACAGAGTGTGGCTTTTAAGGAACTTGTTTTGGGATATGATCCTTTGAAGATGAGCTCAGTGATAACAGGAAAAATGTGAAACGCACACTGGGTTTGTATTTGTTTGATTATATTTTATCCCAGTGACTATGCTCGACAAAAAGCTCTTCCTTGAGAAGTGTAATACCCATTTGTCTCAGTGGAACTCCACTGGCTTGCTTTCATCTCCCCTCTGACACATTTATCCTAGAGTTTTCATCTTTAAAATAAGCAATTTTGGTGGAGTAATCTGTGCTCTGTGTACATCATTTAACAGACTTACTTATTGCTATATTACTTTTGTGATTCACAGATAAAAGAGGAACATTAAAAGCAAGGTACTATTTACTAGATTTCTCTGTTTTCCCGGTAGGGAGTCTGATGCTTCATCAAATGAGATACTAGTGAAATAAACAAAAGGATTTATCCTTTTTTGTACATATCAAAGTATTTTATTTAACTTTTAATAGTTTGCAAATCCTGACTTAGTGTTTTGCTCTGAGTCTAATGTCTGCTTTCATAAGCTTGGGGGGTGAGGATTTTTTTGTTTTTTTGGCCTGGATCTGGAATATGTTCAAATCATTGTATAGATTAAATGACATTTAGTATATGCAATTTGTCTGTGAAATCCTTAATGTCAAGAAATTTTGACTTTTCTTGGCAGAACATTCTCATCTGTCATGATGTCATTGGCTGATAAAACACATAAAACCACTAAGTTTAATCATGTCTGTGGTTTTCCAATATATTTGGTAGCAAAAGTATTCCAGTCCCTGTGTACTTTCAGAGCTCACAGTATGTAGCAGGCAAAGACAGTATATATCCTTCATGGGGGAAACATTGAGAAACCCTTGAAGCATGCTGGTGTCTAACTTGCTCAGGAATCATACAGTGTATGTTATCTTGAGTAGCCTTTAAAGGTCACCCATGATACTTTTTCCATCATTCCCACCATATATAACTGTCAAGATGCAAATATGGGTTTCGGAAAACATACACATTTTAGTGTAGACAAATATTTGATTTTTTTCAGAAATTATGAGCCTGTAAAATTTATTATCAAAAAATTAAACTAGTGTTTTCCAATCAATAAAGCAGAAAAAATGTTTAATATTGTTATAGCCCCCGAATTCTGAATGGAATGAATAATCCATTTGTGTGAGACACTAGATTTGAAAATAAAAAGATCTTTAGGAGTTGTGGTGAAGCTGGGTAGATAGCACTTTAAAGGGCTGGCATTTGATCATTTACTCTTTAACAACTGAGAGATCTAAGCGTGTCTTTAATAGGCTTCTTTTAGGAATGATGATCTTTGCTTCATTATTCTCTGAAACACAGTTGATGAAATTGGCATTACATTCTACTTCCCAGAATTAGTTTCTTCCTATGTTTAATAGTTTCATCATGATTTAGTCTAAGTAATATGCAACTCTCTAAAAGGTTTTTAAGACTTTAAATACTTCATTAGCCCAACTACTGCATTTATATTTCACAATAATATACAAGTTTTTGAGAAATTACTAAAAATTATACTTCTTACTATTTTTTAATGTGTTTATATGTTGTTTGCTTATCTCCTTTGACTATTCTCCGCATTTTAAAAGTTTGAAATGAGAACTAAAGAATTTGGGGAAATAAGTGGAATTTTAATCTCTTTTCAACTTTAAGCTAAGAATTCTAGCTTCACCTTCTGCTAGGGATTCTAATTTAGCAGCTATTGCATAGAGGTCAAATATCAAAATTTGCCTTTTTGGGCATGAATTTTGATTTCATATAACATGGTAGATTTGTGGCTAGAGATAGAGATACATTCTATTGTGAAGAATTGACTTCATAGCAACTTCCACCTGCTTTACAGGAAGGAGAACAATTGGTAGGGCAGTGACTAGTAATTTTCAGGAGGAAATTGAAGAGAATTTCATTTCAAAATACACATTGCATCTTAAAAGGACATTATCATGACATATGGGATAACACTAATATGTGTTGAGATGAGAGTCATGATGATATGTCAACAGGAAGATATAATTACTTTCAAAAGAATCTGATCTAAAGGGAGCATAGGATGGCAGATAAAAATCCATGTAGAACTATGATTGGGCAGGCTCTAATGGAGAGATGGTGATGAGAGAAACCGAAGTGGTATTGTTGGGAGATGATTCTAGAAGTTGCCTAGCTAGACGGAGGAGAAGCTCAATGTTTTTCTACCATAGTTTCTAAAACAGAGAGAATATTGTGCTGATGGCCAGCTTCAGACATTCGGACCCCCCTGGAAGTCCTATTGTGCTAAAACCTCACACACGAGGAGTGTTTGCCCTCCTTTGTGGCAATTTTATTCCTTGGTTGGTGGAAACAATTAAGGCCACTCCTTTTCCAGACTTAGTTTTTGTTCATGTATCATTTTCAGTTGGCTTCTTTCACTTAGTAATATATATTTCAGGTGCCTCCATATCTTTGCATGACTTGATAGCTCATTCTTTTCTAGTGCTGAGTAATGTTCCAACATCTGGATGTACCACAGTTTATTTATCCAGTTACCTACTGAAGGGCATCTTGTTCGCTTCCAAGTTTTAGCAATTATGAATAAAGCTGCTATGAAGATTCATGTGCAGACTTTTGTGTGGACTTAAGCTTTCAACTCATTTAGTTAAATACCAAGGAACATCATTGCTGGATCATAGGGTAAGAGTATTTTTAGTTTTTTTATGAAACGGTCACATTGTTTTCCAAAGTCGGTGTACCATTTTGCATTCTGAAGACTAATGAGTGATAGTTCCTGCTTCTCTGTGACCTCACCAGTGTTTTGTGTTCTTAGTGTTCCAGATTTTGACCATTCTACTAGTTGTAGGTGATTGTATGTAGTTTTTGTACCCACTAGCAAATTGGGAACATAGTCCTCATTTTGAAGGTCATTTTCAGACTCAGGAAGGTGTCCTCTCTTTTTCAGATCAGTGTTAACTGGCTTTCCCCCACCCTGGGGTTTGCAGACTAAGACAGCAGTGTTCCTCCACTTGCCTCTTCTCCCACCGCAAACATGTTACCCAAGATCCACCTGATCTTACCCAAGTCATAACACCGATGCTAAGTCAACCATATCCACCTGTGCTCTGGGACTTTGGAGAATTTCCTTGATCTATGTTGGGAGCCCATTGGTGCTGTTTTGTGTTTGCTTTGTTTTTATGTGCTTTGAAGTCTTTAAAAAATTTTTTTTAGCTTTAAGGAGTTTTGGAGAGATTGAAAAGCTTCATTATTGTCATGAATTTGCTAGAATTTCTAAAAGTGACCTTATTTTATGACATGGTAAGGTGATTCTGTTTGCCAAACATTTTCTTTCAGGAGAAAATGCATATTTTTTCTCTTTTTTTATGCTCTTCCAATGACAGGTCACACAGGAATCTGAATATGCTCAGTTAGCCTCAAGGATTCAGTTAGTATTATCACTCCAAATTGGGAATTTGGGAATTGTATTGTCTTTTGTTCCTGAACTCTTGAAAGCCAGATTTCTAAGTATTCTGTTTATAGTGTTGGAATTTTCCATTTTAAGAATTTTATAAATAAGTAGGAAAACATTTTAAATAGTAGACAAAAATGTTTAATGGGCTTTTACATTCCCTGGTAAAATTCTTTTATAAAAAAACTTTTTGACATTGTCCCAAGTGGTACTTGCTTTGAAGAATACAGATTTATTATTATTCATGAAAACTCCAGAGATAAATTAGTAGAGCCTTCCTGATGTGTGAAGATACTCACTGTTGTATTGCTAGGACACGACATACATCGCACTGACCTGAAACAAGACAGGCTGCACTGTAAGGACTGTAGGGTTAACAGGCAGCAACTGGCTTCCACTAATTAAATTTTTTCTTCTAATTTTTATTTAAAATGTGTTTGTTTTCATTCTTATTAAAATGTAGTTAATGTACAATATTATATCAGTTTCAGGTGTAGCACATAATGATTTGACGTTTACACACTTTATGAAGTGATCACCAGAGTAAGTCTAGTAACCATTTGTCACTGAACAAAGTATTGACTGTATTCCCACTGCTGCATATAAGTTTGCAAACGTGTGTGTGTGTTTTTCATGATGCATTTGGATATTTGAGCTCTATAATTTTGCTTGTAATCTTTAGGTATTAAACTGTCATTGTTTATTTTTGAACTTGGGAGCTGCTTCCCTATCTTGGTGATTGTAAATAGTGCTGCAAAGAACACAGGGGTGCTTATGTTCTTTTGAATTAGTGTTTTGGGTTCCTTCAGATATATTCCCAGGTGTAGGATCACTGGGTCAAAACACAGATCCATTTTAATTTTTTTGAGGTATCTCCATATTGCTTCCCACAGTGGCTGCACCAGTCTGCATTCCCACCAACAGTGCAAAAGGGCTCCCCTTTCTCCACATCCTCGCTAGCACTTGTTATTTGTTGATTTATTGATGATACCCATTCTGACAGGTACAAGATGGTATCTCATTGTGGTTTTAATTTGCATTTCTCTGATGATTAGTGACGTTGAGAATCTTTCAGATGTCTATTGGCCATTTGTATGTCCTCTTTGGAGAATTGTATAGTTAGGTCTCTGCCCATTCTTTAATGGGTTGTTTGTTTTTTTGATGTTGAGTTTGGTAAGTCCTTATAAATTTTGGATTTTAACCCCTCATCAGATGTATAGGCAAATATGTTCTCCCATTCTGTGGGTTGTCTTTTTATTTTGTTGATGTTTTCCTTTGCTGTGCAAAAACCTTTTAATTTGATGTAGTCCCATTTGTTTATTTTTTCCCTTGTTTCCCTTGCCTGGGGAGATATATCTGATAAAATACTGCCATGAGCAATGTCCAAGATTTTGCTGCCTATGTTTTCTTCTAGGGTTTTTATGGTTTTGGGTCTAACATTTAAGCCTTTATTCCATTTTGAATTTATTCTCATGTGTGGTATTAGAAGGTAGTCTAGTTTCATTTTTCTGTATGTATCTATCCAATATTCCCAGCACCATTTATTGAATAAACTATCTTTAGCTCATTGTATGTGCTTGCTTCCTCTGTCAAATATTAATTGACTGTAAAGGTGTGAGTTTATTTCTGGGTTCTCTATTCTGTTCCGTTGATCTGTGCATGTTTCTATACTGGTACCATGCTGTTTTGATCACTCTGGCCTTATAGTGTAGTTTGATATTATTTAGCATGATTCCTCCAACTTTTTTCTTCTTTCTCAGGATTGCTGTTGCTTTGTGGGGCCATTTGTGATTGCAAATAAATTTTTGAAATATTTGTTCCAGTTCTGTGAAATATGTCATTGCAATCTTGATAGAAATTGCATTGAATCCGGATGTTTTACCCTTTGTAACAGCATAGATGGACCTGAAGAACATTATGCTAATTGAAATAAACCAGCCAGAGAAAGACAAATACCATAGGATTTCACTCATATGTGGAACCTAATGA
>PVJD01006881.1:43204-91909 GCA_004026545.1 Mormoops blainvillei
ATTTACACCTAAACAAAAGGTTCCCTCATTATTTCAGCTCCCTCAGCCTGGTTCACTGTGTGATCATAAAGGGTCACATACCAAGTAAATTACCCATGAGTATCCCCTTTCCATGTTTATATTGAAAATCTGAGGCACAGTTAAGGTTTCTAGAAGATTATGAGATCTGGAACCCCAGCCAAATATAGCCTCATCATGTTATCATAAATGCACAAAAAGGCTTATGACAATTGTATGGCCTTTCTACTTAATGGACAGAAGTTGAAATGAGAATTGATCAATTTAGGGAAAGTGAACTCAGTCACTACATAATATGTGCAGTTAAATTTACACTTTTATTCAGTGTCAGTAACTCTGACATTATTGAAGACCCCATTATTAAGAACAAAGTCACTTTTTGTAACCATCAAAGTCTCAGTGTGATCTCACAATTTGAATAATAGAGCTTTCCCAATCCAATGAATGGTGGTAGCACAGAAAATGGATATTCATGGTATTGCAAACCCATAATTCTATTTATACTCAATTTGTAAAGTAACAGCAGTCTCAGGGGTATGAGGAAATATAACAAACAACAAAAAACTAATTTTTCTTTCTTCTTAAACCAGCAAAAGTGAATGCCCAGAGGTGAGGGAGCATTTGCTGAATGAAAAGACAAGTACAATGTGATAATGAAAGTATTCAGTTTAACTTACCATTTATTCAGGACTTGGGCTCATGCATTGAACCTCAGGATCTAGCTTTTCTGAAAAATATTTTAGGACTGATTTTAGGTGAGGCCTGATGGCTCCATGCAAAATAATGGTAAGGCCATTGATAAGGCAGTTTTCAATTCTGAAAAGGATCTGATGTAGAGGAAGTCAAATATTATACACAAATAGTCTAAGACATCATCTACATTGAAAGTCAGCCATATCACTTGAAGATGCCACATTTGGTTGTAATGAACTAATAAACAGTATTGAATTTGCTGTCTTTCCTTAGAGTGTTGTTATCAGTTGTGTTCGGTAAATGTCAGAATGCTGTTTAGGTTTTTAGGTTTCTTGACTAATATGGAAGCTTGCTTGAGATAACTGATGTGAAATCTCTTGCATTCCTACCAAAATATGGAAACGTAAAAGATATGTTTACAAGAGCACGGTAAACTAGATGTATTAGTCTATAATCTGCTAGATTTTAGGAAGCATTTAAACTAAAGAAAATATCCAAAAGGTACTTGGGCAAAATAGTGGCCCCAGGCAGTGGTTTTCAAACATTCCTTACTGCCGCTCTGTGGCTTATTTAGAAATGTGCGTGGGGTGTGCGGGTTTGTTCAGGGCACTACAATGACTGCAGGGGGCTGCTGATACTCAGTGCCTGGAGGTTAGGGACTCGAACATCCTGCAAGGTGTGGGGCAGTCCTACACCGTAATTCCCACAGTGCTCCCACTGAGACACCCTGGGAATGCAGGTGTCATCCCACATGTTGAACTGGCTTTCACGTTACCTTCAAACTCCTCTCAACAGCTCTGAGCTTGTTTTACTTACAATTGCTCTTCCCAATCAGCTTCGTTAGTTCCTTTGCAAAATCGAACTAGGATACAGTAGTAGGACCTTAATATATTGCTTATGCAGAAATTATAATTGCCATATTTTGGGTCAAAGTGCAAAACACTGCGGTTGCCAAAAGTTGTTTTTTTTTTTTAAGATTTTAATGTTTATTTATTCATTTATTTTTAAAAGATTTTATTTTATTTTATTTTTAGACAGAGGGGAAGGGAGGGAGAAAGAGAGGGAGAGAAACATCAACATGTGGTTGCCTCTCACACTCCCCCTACTGGGGACCTGACCTGCAACCCAGGCATGTGCCCTGACTGGCAAATTGAACCAGTGACACTTTGGTTCACAGGTGGACACTCAATCCACTGAGCCACACCAGCCAGGGCAAGCCAACACGTTTTTAAAGTGAAGTATTTTCTCATGTATAATTTTAAAGTGTTTTCCTATTCTTTTTTCTTCCTCCTCTTTTCTTCCTCACTTGCTTCTTTCGTATTTCTCTTGCCACTGTATAAGTAACTAAATGAACCCACTTTTTAGTAGCTTACAAACAAAAGGACAATTTTCCAATTTTCTGTCACTATGACTTTATCTTATAAATAAAAATAGGTGCTTAGGTATCCAAGACTGATGTCAACCCAAGGCTACTAGAAGACTATGTCCTAGATTATGTGTTAGAAAATACACACCATATTGTAGGAACATGGTGCCTTTCCTTATGTTTACAGAAATTCTAATCTAGAGGTCAAACAGGGCCTGTCCTGCTACTCACCCTTTCTGAGAAGCCTAGTGGGAATAGAGAGGTATTTCCTTTTCTTTGATTCTCCTCTAGAATGTTACCATAAATTCTGTTTCTACTACTAGTTGCTAACATTCACAGCTCTAAATACTACTAGAACTCCCTTGAGACATTAGTTATATGTTCTTGGTTAATGAAAGTGTCATTACTTTTTACACATTTAATTTTTTCCCCCAATTTATAGAAATATGGGTTAGGGTTAGAATAAAATTTATGTATATCGGTTACAGACATCACGATATACTCTGTGAGCTATTTTAAAACTTATTATACCATTATAAAATTCATATCTGGTCTTATGTCAGCTACCACTTCTCTCTTCGAGCTTACATTCATGAGGCTACAGAGACAAGTAAGGCGGCCAGTGGATCAAGGATACCAGCAACACTTGAAGTAGAATGATACATTGGTAACTATCAGAATGAGTACAAATTTATAAACAGTTCAAGTTGTTTGTTTCTATCTGGTTTATGTACAAATGAGAATAAAATATTTACATTTCACAGGCAGCTTCATAAGGCCAACAGCAAAATCAATTGTTCTAGCAGGTACTGGAAAAAAAAAATCTATGGCATCATGGGGTTCAAAGCTGATAGCAAGTCATAAATACAATAAACAAATCTTCAAGTGAAAATAGCTTGGAAAGAAGCTATAGCACACGTGAACTGAAGTTAATTATTAAGCTAATAGAGCCATTTATTTATTATTCATTCATTCATTCATGAAAGGAAACAAAGGTACAGATATTTAGGTATATTCTTACAGATTACCACACAGCCGTTCCTACTGTGATATCTAGCAGTATATTTTTCACATACTCAGATTAGACTTTTTATCTTATGACCACACTATTACTCTTTTTAAAACTTAATCCTCAATAAATAGTGGTTAAATTGAATTAGGGTATCTTTTCCTGGGATTTCACACAATCACAGCCGTACTTCTTAATAGACCTCATTACAAAAGCATTGTTCGAGAGAAGCCTAACACCGCTTCTCCAGGTTCTTCTCTAATGACACACATTTTGGGCTTGTTGGTGTAGGTGTGTGCACTCTGTGAGCTCTTGCCCATTTTCTTTGGTACCTGCAAGGGGCACAAGTTCAAGACAAGTAACATCTGACAATGTTAGAAAGCTTGATTTTTATATGCCCCTCAGGTAATAGAAGATGGATGTAATTGTAGAGAAAATTTTCATTACAGGAAAAATGCATAGTGTTTGACAGACAATTTATTTTATGCTTTTCGCACAGAGATTATATCTCAAGAGTTATATTTCAAAGTCAAAAATAGTGATAAATCAACAATAGTGAATATACTTTATATTTTTAACTGAAAATAATAACAGTAATTAGCTCATCATTGGGGAAATGTGATAAAGAATATCAATGACTATTAAAACTCATTAAAAGTGCAAGATTTTCAGTGATTTAAAATATAAATTATTCATGCGAATTAGTGTACAAATATACATTTGATAAATCCAGTTTAAAATTAGAATACTTTGGTAAATCATTGAGACATATGTCGAAAGGATTACATACGATAATTAAATTTCAGTTCATTATAAAACAAATGTTGACATGGGGATGATGGGATGGGGTGCAGAGCAGAGGGGATAAAGGGGAGAAAAAAATGAGATAACTGTAATAGCATAATCAAAACATATACAAAAAATGTTGATTTTATAGAATAAAACTTTTCGGTCATTATAAACAGTAATAATATTGATGCTTCAGCAGAGAAATCTTGTGAGTACAAAGTATTTCATTTATATGTCCTAGTCAGAGATTACACCTTAAATATTTTAGAAAATAGATGGAAATAACTCAAATTTTCCTTTAAGATAGCATCAGCAGTTCTCTACAACAAACAAGAGGCCAAAAAAAAAAAATTAAAGAGATATTTTACAATGAAAATGAAGTTTCTTGAGTGTAATTTCATAAAGGGGAAGTTTTCCCAAAAAGTCTTTTTGAACTGATTTAGAATCTCTTTCATTTACCCTGGTGAATACTACTTGGATAAAATGAGAAAGATTTGATTTTTAGAAAAAATTGTTTTGATTTTTGCAGTGTTGAGGCTCCTTGGCTTCTTGAAATGCCCATAGATTATTTTCCCACCCCTTTCCTACCAAACTAGGTTGATTTCTAAACTTTGGGCGTGTGTGTGCTCGTGTGTGTGTCCATGCGTGTGTGTGTGTGGGACTGCTTGCCCTGGCATATCAGCATCATTCTTTCCAATCAGCTTTTTCTATGTATCTGAACACAGAAAATGACACTTCCTGTGACCACTGTCCCTGTTGTTATCTGAGACATTCCAGGAGAGGGTTTGTTAGCCTTGGCTGGGCTAATGCCCTTTGACCGCTGGTCAGTGGTCAGAGTGCTGGGCCTGCCTTGGCTGAGGTCCCCGTCCCTGCATCAATCAGAGTCGCTAGGGGGCAGGGCTAGGTCCGAACAGTGTCCAAAAAGAAATGGCGTGTGGGAAGACCAAATAAAGATAATAAAATTGTATTTTATATATTTTATACACATCTATATGAATAATAACTTTATGTGACATATTTATTATAAATTTTTCCACAGCCTGTCTTTTGCTCTTTATGTGGTATTATAATGTGTCTTGATTTTACATTTTATATAGTTTATCCTAGATCTTTTTATGGTTTCCCTTTAACATAATTTTAAGAAGTGTCCTCTTTCTAGGTAAGAAAAAAATATCCATGTCTAATTATCTTGTTTCATTTTTAATATTTTATTGATATACTAGAATTCATTTCAATATAAGGTATGAGAATGTGATTTAACTTTACCATTTAAGAAAATTTTCTAATCATTAACCAACATACAAACACCATGGATAGAACACCTGTTCAGGTTTTAGTGGTTTGAATGTCACCTTGCTTTACAGTAAATTCTTACATCTCAGTCTGTGTCTGTGCTTTCTGTTCTCTTCCATTTACATGTATACTCTCGTGCCATTTCAAATTTATTAAATTTCTAATAGTCATAATGATTTTAAATATATTACAGTCTTACTTTGTGATATTGTCTCTTATTATATATTCATTCACCACATGGATTTAGAAAAAATTTCTCATGTTACAAAATATCTTTGTTGGAAATTAAAAAAAATTAATCCAATATAATTTTTTCTACTTTATTGGAATTTAAGCATATTTTCAAACTGACAGCAAATTAGAGAGTCAATATGATTGAATTTCTTATCAATAATATAATGTGCAAATTCTTTTATTCAAACTTTCTTTCATGTTGTTCAGTAAAAATTAACATGCTTTTGCATCACTTTCATGTCCTATGCCTTTTCTTTTCAACTTCATTTTCTAGGTCTCATTTATGCTTTTATTGTTTTCCACATTTTCTTTTATTGGTTATATTTTTGTCTCTTTCCTATTTAATGATTTGGGAAATATACAGACTGTTGCAATTTAAATTTTTAAAAAATACTTAAAAAATGAATATACTTTTTTTGAGTAGTTTTATGTTCCAGCTAAAAGAGAGTTTCCATGTATCCCATATCCCCACACATGCCCAGCCTCCCCAACTGTTGACATCCTGCATGGCAGCGGTGCCTTCGTCACAATCAATGACCTGCATTAACACATCATCATCGCCCAAAGTCATTACGATTCATTCTTGGTGTTTTACGTTTGTACGGGTTTTGACAAATGTTCAATGACAATGAAATACTGAGAAACTATCCAGCCATGAAAAAAACATAGAGAAAACTTAAATACATAATGCTAAATGAAAGAAGACAATCCAACCGAGTTATATACGGTATAATTCCAATTATATGACATTCTTCTGAAAAGGCAAAACTATGGAGACAGTAAAAAGTTCAGTGGCTGCCAGAGGTCAGGAAGGACGGAGGGATGACTGAGAGGGGCGCTGAAGATTTTAGGGCAGTGAATCTCT
The DNA here is from genome assembly GCA_004026545.1 of Mormoops blainvillei. Classification (NCBI taxonomy): domain Eukaryota; kingdom Metazoa; phylum Chordata; class Mammalia; order Chiroptera; family Mormoopidae; genus Mormoops; species Mormoops blainvillei. The sequence goes on from PVJD01006881.1 coordinate 49,472, forward strand.
GTATACGGCAATAGTGGATACATGTCATCACACGTTTGCCAAAACCCATGACCATTTTCAATGTTTTAATTGTGTTTTGTTTTAAAACTACTTGACTATGACTAGTGATCTTCCATCAGATGCATTTGTACTCAGCTATTGAGTGGTTTCATGCAGTAGCTCTAATGTGAACTCAGTGGCTATTCTCCCAATAGCAGACAAATCTAACAGCGGAAGAGGCTATATCTGTTTTCAGTGGTGAATCAGGATACAACAGCCTAATCAGCGCAAGCAGCTCTTTCTTTTTCTATAAATCTCTCAGTTTTTAAAGTCTGTGTGAGTCAGTTGAGGCTGTATTAAAAATTAATGTCCAAGCTATCCTCCTGCTGCTTATTTCGTAAAGAAATTCCCAAAGCTTAATTGTTCAAATAAAAGCATGTAATAGTCAGTATGACTTAATCAATATATAAACATCCATTTTTAACCCTGCCCTTCTTTTGTTGCCCTATCAATCGAATACTCGTCCTTGAGTATTTTAAGCAGGATCATTTTTCAGGCCCATTTACAGCCAGTCCTCTATACTCTATGTGTGTCTAGTAGTTGGAGGCGTGTGACGAAAATGCACCTTGCACTGAGTGTTAGGGGAACATTCAACTTAAGCTGTAACTGGGAATCATGGCTTGGTTCAAAGATCTCATATGAAGATCCCCATGTATAACCCAGATTTCAATTAAAGACTCTTTGTTCCTGAAATATTTGGATATAAATCATTCACAGTTCTTACCTCTGATTTCAGGGCTCACTTTATCAGGTTATCTTCTTGTACTGGACTCTGAAACCACCTACACCCCCTGTTTCCACCACAAGGCCAACATGGGTTATCAGGTCTACCAAAAATTTTGTTACTTTTTTTCTGGAGATTTAGGGGTTTCTGGGAGAGTCGTGTCCACCAATTGCACTTCATTCACATTGCCAATTCTTCAGTTTCCACCATCACTGTCTTTTCTGTTATACACAACCTCATACTGATCTTCTCATCTTAACCTTATCCTCCAATTCTTGTTTTACACTGCAATCAGACTTCTTTTAAAAGTGGAAATTTGTTACTACTACTTCGTCTCTAAGTTTTCAGAGGCTTCTGACTCTCGCGAGAGTGCTCAAACTCCTTACCTTTCACGATTCGGTTTCTGCTCGCTCTGCGGCCCCATTTCTTACCCAGTTCCACCTGTTCCCCTTTCGTAGGCTTCTGTGTAGCATATTGTGTTTCCTTCAGTTCTTCAAATGTTCCAAATTCTGGCCTTTCACCTTCTTTCTTTCTCTCTGAAACATTTGTCCTTTTATTTTTTTTAACCTGCTGACAATCTTCTCATTTTGTTTATGCTTTCGCTTAGCTATTTTTCTCAAGAGAGAGTTTTCAGATCACAGGAGGCTCAATTACACACCGTTCCTATGCGATCTCATTGTGGAACTTATTGTAATATTGGGATTAAATATTCAATTGCATGTACATGTTGTTTTGTCTTGACTAGACTATGAGCTCTCCGAAAGCAATGACTACCTCATGTCATCTCTCTATTTCCTTTGAGCTGCGTCATGATGGGGTCACACTAAGTACATTTTTGTACCAGACTATCTTAGTTGTATATGATTCTTAAAATACTTATCAAAGTATGTACAGTTTCACTACTTATTTAGAAAAAATTGCCCATCTTTCACATTAAAAGTAAACCAAGCTTTAAAGACACATTCATCTCAGTATTTATTTATTGTTAAGGCTAGGCTCAATTTTATTTTAAAATAGTCGATATCTACCCAGAAGCATTCAGAGACTCTTGGTGACATTTACCTGAATGCCTCTTAGAGACCCAGGGGGTCACAAGGAGCAGGCTACATGAGTAGAGAGAACAGCCCAGGTAACTAATTCCCCTACCTCATACAAGAAAGTGAGCAACGGAGAATGAAAACGTGCTCTGTTTCCACGTGGGAAAGTGCGTGACTTGCCCCCGGGGGCAAAAGCCTGCAGAAGTCTCCTTTCAGCAGAGGGCAAGGATGACTTCAGAGCAGGCATTTCCTAAAAGGCCAGGAAACAGCTCCTCGTTTTCCCCTACTGCCTGCCTTAGTTACTTCATATTTGAAAAGGCGAAATAAAAGTTGACGTGTTTATGTGAGGGCCGTGCTGAAGTGCTTCCGGCCCGATGGCCGTCCCCGCTTTACTGCCTCATAAGCCGTTTTCTCCAGCACTTGCCCTAAACCTGCATGACTGCCTCTGTCCTGGAGACACCTTGAATGAACGGGGACTCTTTTTAAAAGAAATATTTCTGTACCTTATTTCATTTTTTTCCCAGCTTTTTTGAGGTGTGCTTGCGACATAAAAATTGTATATATTTAATGTGAGCAATGGGAGGTTTTGATATACATTGTGAAATGAGGATCATAGTCAAAATAATTTCCATTTTCATCACCTCTCACAGTGACTGATTAATTTTGTGGTGAGAACACATTCTGTGGGGACTGGGCCTCTCTTATCACTCCTTCTCTTTGGGGACATACTTTTGAATGTTCTTTAGCCCCGTAGAGAGGAAGGGTGGGCATTATGTGTATATTTGATCAGGACCACATTTTATCAGTGAAAGAGAACATGAGTTGATTGGCTCTCGTTACCAGGAGAACCAATGTGTCTTTCACAAAGAAGAGAAGGATCTGAGACTTCCTTTTTAAAGGCCCCTCGTATGTAGTTTCCTGTGCTTCCAGAACTTATTACTGACAGGGGTTTTCAGCTTTCGAGGACTCAGGATAAAGCACAGGCCGAGAAGTGAAACAGTGGGTGTGGAAAAGTCTGCCGGCTCTTCTAGTGACAGAATCTGTAACGTAGGCTCCAGGGAGGTCAGTCATTTGTGTCTTCTTGTTTTCACGGCTGTATCTGCAGCACCTCGAACATGGCCCAGGGCATAGTCAGTCCTCAATCATTATTCTTGGAATGAATGAATAAAACTAAACCCAGATACACTTTGGCTAAGTGATAACAGAGGGAACATTTCTGCACAGAGATATAAAATGAGGCCAGCCCATCTGTCCCCCCCCCCACTTTGACAATTCTCCTTTCATTTGACGAAGAAACAAGTGGGTAGTTTCCTGGTGGAGAGCAGGGTGCACAGCGACCTCGCTGCAGGGAGACTGCATCATCCAGGCCTCATGGGCCCGGCTGGTTTAGAGTCTTAGCCTTACTATGGCAATAAGGAGAACTTCACATGGATATTTGAGAGCCATGCGTGTAATTGCTTAAAAACCACTATTTAACTTGTGTTTCCTTTTTCTCATCCCTTTAGTCAAGGGAAATGATGGTATACCCCTCCCCCAACCTTCATACACACAAACCTTACATGCAAGTGTTACCGTTTAAGATCTGGACTTTCTCCACAGAATAATGTATTTAGGATTTGACCATTATTTGTACACATAGCAGTTCTATTACTTCTGGATGAAAATTGTTGCTGGGTTCCAAACATCCCATGCATCACTTTGGTTTAATGTGCGATCTTTTCAGATTCTGTGATCAGGTCCAGCATCAAAAGATGGTAATAAAGAGAGAATTTCTATATTGTCACTTAAAACAGAAACAGATGCTGGGCAAAGAATAAAGTCAAAGTCATGCTTTTGAAACTGTATTCTAATTGTTCTCTTTTCTTTTAAAGATAAAGGAGTACACATCTATGTCTAGGGGCTATTAGTTTCAGAAATAAAGGTCGTGAACTTCAGGAACGGTACAAAGGCTTACCAATGTAAAAGCCATGTTTTCTGAATTGCATAAGTAATCTCTATTAAAATTCATGAGGATGATACTGAGTTAAACATAACTTACCTCCAATAGTAATAAGCTTAGGGTGGGTGATAAGATAGTCAAGCAAAGGAAACACACAATTCATTATGGTAGAGAAAATATTTACATTAAATCTTTTATGTGTGTCTACACATAAATTACACAGGTAAACTACAAATAATTGAAAAATAGTTCTTTCGAGTGGGTCTAATTTCTATATTTATAAAATTTTTATTTCTTTTTTTTAAAAAGATTTTATTTATTTTATTTTTAGACAGAGAGGAAGAGAGGGAGAGCAGGAGAGAAACATCAATGTGTGGGTGCCTCTCACATGCCACCTCCTGGGGGCCTGGCCCGCAACCCAGGCATGTGCCCTGACTGGAGAATCGAACCAGCGACCCTTTGGTTCACAGGCTGTCACTCAATCCACTGAGCTACACCAGCCAGGGCAAATTTTTATTTCTATGACTTGAAAATTGATGATTTCTAATTTATCTTTATCCCAAATGCGAGGAATAAGGCAAATGCATATAATTCATATTGGCACAATGAATCTGGCTGCACCGTAAGTACGTGCCTGTTTAATTTACCATCTATTCAGCCACCCTAGTGGTGTGAGCAAATCATGACAATTTTTTACCACTGAACTGAAAATTTAAATAATGAAAATATTTATAGGTACCTTCTAACCCCAGACTGGCAAAGTGATGCAAATCTGAATGAACATTACAAAAAAAATAAAACTAAAAAGACAGTATATTTAGAATAAGAAGTTGGACTCTTGTCTTGGACATTTTTAAATAATACTTAGCTTAATGTTGCAACTGATTTGTCTGCTTTATAGTTTCTAAATATCAATTTACGTATACAACATGTATTAATTTTATGCCAATTTTAGCATAAAATTCATTATTTTTGAAATTGTTTTTCCCTATCAAGGACTTCATATTCAATGAGAAACTTAGGTTTCTAGCCAATTAAGATTATAGTAACTTTGATAATATAATAATGATGTTCATAGTTTATTTGTATAGTATAATTTTAAATATCTAAAGAACTATGGCACATACTTAATTTATTCAGCACCATAGTCTTTTTACATAGAAAGGACAAGTATCCATAATTTTAAGGAAATAAAGTTTTATATGTTTTCCTAATATAACTATTAACAGAGAAATGGTATTTCATTAGATTAAGAAAAAACAAACATGTATTAAGCATGTCCTATATGTTCTACCTTTTGCTTGGATGTTCCAAAGATGGGACCATTATCTCTAAAATCTTACCTGGTTGAGCAATAGAAATGGGATTTAAATAAAGATATTTATACATATTTTTTGCTGATATTCTTTTTATAAAACATTTTCTCTTCTTCCTGTTAAAAGTTGTCATGTATTAACTTGGGTTAGAACTTGCGATGCTCTTACCATGTGGGGGAGTAGACTCTTAGATTCCTAAGAACTGGGCTGGAGTATATGAACTTTTGTCCAGATGCCCTGACAAAGCATAGTTTAAGATACTAAAAATGAATTTGGAGGTGGCCCTTTCTACCTTTTAGGATATATGATACTCACATCAAAAACCATTAACATTTCAAAATTATTTTTTATTGAATTCATTGGGGTGAATTGATTTCCAAAGTTTTTTTTTTCTTTTTGCATTCCTGACTCTCATCCCATTTCTAATCCTCACCTTTTCACTGGTCTTACAACTCCACTTCTCACCACATCCCTAGACTCTTCAGCAGGAATGGAAAGGGGCACAGGGATTCTGGGAAGGTCTGAGATGGTTTCACTCAGCTCGCCTTTTGCCCACTGTCGCAGTGGGTACACGTTTCACAGTTAACAAGCATTGGTGTCAGAAAAAATGCAGGTTTGTTTTTCTATAACTGAATTTAATTTATAATTTGAGCTGTTTCATTCTGGTGGCTAAAACTTAATCTCATGTAATTCTAATAAACCCCATCAATTCCACTTGTTGGGATTGCATCGAGGGTCGGAGAACATTATTAGAAGTGCCAACATTTGGGGGAGTGAGGACTTGCCTGTTTCAGCTGTCAGCTCTTCATATTGGCTTAGGATATGATATACATTTTTCTAGTCTGGGCCTTGGTTTCTTTTGTTAACCAGCCTGACATAACTCTACCAGTTCTGAGTTCAATAACTCTCACAAGACAACCCACACTAGGGATGTAAGACCTCTGCCTAACCCTGTGGATTTATGAATTTTTCCCATCCTCATTACAGAAAATCTTCATTTCCTTTGGGGCAGAAAAGCAACTTTCACTATGTCATGCATTCTTTCTAATCTATTATTTATAAGTGAACTTTATTTCTTGAGTCCCTCATGGCTCAAGTAGTTGGTCCTCAGAAAGGCTTGAAACCCCTTGCCTTCCATATTTAACAATTTTACAATGAGTTTTGAAAGCTTATTTGGAAAAAATAAAACAAGAATAGCCTTACTGTAACCACCCTTATCAGAGGAAAATAAAAAGTGCTACCTACAGGTAGAAGGCGTAAATAATAAAAAATGAATTATTTACAGAAAATAGACTGGTTAAAATATTTTATTGCTATGTTTAATAAATAAAGGGAAAGTCTAAAATAGTAATGAGTTGTTTTAAGTTATAACATTTTTCCTCATTATGAATCAAAGGGACTAGGTTAGAGCATATTTTTAAAAGGATTATAAGGAGAATTTTATAACACAAATTCAACTTTTCTTTCACAACAATTGATAGAATACGTAGGCAAAAAATCAGCAAGGATATAAAAAACTCCATGAACCAACAAGATATCATCAAAATTTAGAACACACTGTCTCACAATGACTTCCTTTCAAGTGCCCAGCAAATATACCACTAAACAGGCCGTGTCCTTGGCCATGAAGCCAGCCTCAACAAATTGGGCTCGGCTGTATGATGATGAATGGAAAGTAGACTTCTGGTGTTGAACATGATATAACACATACAGATGTCAATTAATGTTGCATGCCTGAGGCTTACATGATATTATAAACTAATGTTACCTCAATAAAAATAAATTAAAAAATAAAATAAACAAATAAAATTAAAAATTGAAATTAGTATGTTTTCTGACCATAAGTGAATATAACTAGAAATCAATAAAAAAAGATAGAAACATTACCAGCACTTGAAGCCTAAACAACACACTTCTAAGTAATTCATAAATCAAAAGAATGTCACCACAAAAGGAAAAAATATATTGAACTAATTGAAAATGACAGTACAACATATTAAAATTTGTGGACTCAGCTAACACAATGCTGAGAAGGAAATTTATAACATAAAGAGTGTACAGTAGAAAAGGGAAAGATCTCAAACCAATTATATAAGTCCCCTACTCAGCAAACTAAAAAAGAGTAAATACACCCTAAAAAGCAGAAAGAAGAAAATAATATAAATAAGACCTTAAATCGAAGAAATTGAAAACGACCTTATAAATAAATCAATAAAACCAAATTTGGTTCTTCGAAGAGATTCTGTCAAACCTCTACCAGAATTCCCCCCCCAAAAAAAAGGAGAAACAAATCACATATCAAAATAAAAATGGAGATATCCCTATATCTCTTGTATACTTTTAAAGGACAATAAGAAATGCTACTAACAAATCTACACTCATAAATTTGACCACTCAGATCAAATGGACCAATTCCTCAACAATGTGCAAATGACCAAAATTCACTTAATATGAAATAGGAAATTAAAACAGCTCTCTAATTTAAAAAAAAATTAAAACCAGAATTAAAAACTTTCCCCCAAAGAAATCTCATGTTTAATGGTTTCATGGAGAAGTCTACCAAATATTTAAAGAAGAATTAACACCACTTCTACTCATCTGTCCCAGAAAATAGAAAAATAAGAAACACTTCTGAACTTATTCTGTGAGGAGAGCATTGCCAAGACACCAAAATTAAGAATAAACCAAGAAACTAAAGACCACTATCCTTCATCACTGTAGATGCAAAAATTACTGATAATATATTAACAAGTATAATTCAGCAATATATAAAAATTATACACTATGACCAAGACATGTTTTTTTTTGTTTTCTGCAATGCATGGCTGCATCAATATTCAAATATAAATTAATAGAATCTACCATATTAATAGAAAACCTTGGAACCTAGGGCTTGATGAAGAATTTGTAGATAGGATGAGAAAAAAAATGACTAAAGTTCTTCCAAATTAAAAACTTTTGTGAAATACTTTGTTAATAGGATGAAAAGACAAGCAATAGACTGAGAAAATATCTATGAAGCAGATATCTGACAAAGGACTCATATCTAGAGTTATAAAGAGGACTCATGAAACAGCACTAAATTAAACAAGCAACCTGATTAGACACAAAGGAACATGTCATCAAAGAGAATATAATATATGGATGGCAAACATGCACATGAAAATATTCAATGTCATAGCCAGTAGGGACATGCAAATGCAAATTATACTTGTACACATCTGTTAGAATAGATAAAATTAAAAATAATGATGATTCCAAATGATGATGAGGATTCAGAGACACTGGATCTCTCATACATTCCTAGGGAGGATATAAATATTATGCCCACTCTGGAAACCAGTTCGGATGTTTCTGTTTTAAAATATGGTGAGTTTATTACCATATGACCCAGCAAAAATCAATTGCACTCCTGGGCATTTATCCCAGAGAAAATAGGTTTGGCAGTACAATATTGTGATTTATAAGAATTATATTTCTCATATATATTTGGTCTTCATCCAGGGTTCCTGGCTCACAGCTCCCAAACCCCTTGGTATTTCCTAAGTGATGAGAGCAACAATGATGTCTCTTGTTATGTTAATGAGGTGACTTTCAAATCCCACCAGAGGATGGGGGCTGGTTGCCAATAGGAGTCACCCAACCATGTGGTTAGAGGATTGGAATTTTCAGTCCTAACCCCAATTTCCTGGGAGGGGAGAGGAATTCGAGGTTGAATCAATCGCCAATGACTTAGTCAGTCATGGCCATGTAATGGGGCCACCATAAAACTTTTTTTTTCTTTTGAGAGCACCCAGTCGGAGAATGCTTTCACTGCCCCAGGCTCCACAATGACAGAGGCTCCTTTGTCTAAGGCCTCATCCGATACATCATTTCATCTGGCTCTTCATTTATATTTTTAATATTCTTTGCAACAAATCAGTAATCTCATGAATAAACCAGTTTTTTGAGTTCTGTGAGCCATTCTAGCAACTTAATGAACCTAAGGGGCGAGGGGATGGTCATCAGAACCTCGCAGGGTTTATAGCCTCTTGGTCAGAACTGCAGGTAACAGCCTGGAACCGAAGGCCAGTGTGCTGGGACTGAGTCCTTTACCTGTGGAATCTGATACTATCTTAGGTTAGGTCGTGTCAGAATTGAGTTGAGTTCTTGGACCCCCTGCTGATGCCCTGGAATTGTTTGTTCCTGGGGGGAGCCACCACAAACACACACATTGGAACACAGGGCCTGGGGACAACACCTCAGGCAGTCCACGGCTAGCGGCTTCGGTAAGTCAGCCCCTTTGTGCGGTGTAAGTTTGTGCACATCCTTCTTCCGAAGGATACAGTAACTGAAAAGTCTGAGGACTTTTAAGTCGGGGCAGGGGACTTTCAGCTTTCGGTTGTGCCTCTGGAGCTATGGTCAAGAATGTCAGGAAGTTGTCGCCACCCGAATGGCCAAAAACTGGAGGAAACCATGACCAGCTTGCCAACTGGCTCAAAACTGCTGTGGCTGCTGACTGGCGGGAGAAAACAGGGTGTAGCAGCACAGAGGACCCCCATCTCCTGTAGCCTGTCCACAGGCACCATTGCTACTGAAAGAAAAATGGCTTCTCTCTCTTCCCACAGTACGAAGTGGGGCTTAATGCATCTGAATGTTAGAACCTAAATTGTATCTGGAACCCTGATGGCAAAGGGGTCTGAAAATTTCCTAGTTACTTCTGGCCCCTGCGATAAAAGTTCTAACATAGACTGGGTTGGAACTGGGTGCCAAAATCACCAGAAGTTAACTACGCAACCCATTCCTTTACGACTCGGCATTCACGCACTCTTTTTATTAATATTTAATTTTGTAAACAATAAAAAAAAGCCTCATCATGATTCTGCTTTAAAAAAGCAGTCATTCCATGTACAGATTAAAATATAATTGTACAATCTCCCGAGAGGAGACAGGTACTCAGGTATTAAATTTCACGATTTCTGGGGGATGCCTCTATAGCACTCCGCATTTAGTATTGGTGGCCTATAAAATAAAATGATCATGACCTACACCTAACAACAGGGGAGCAAAGAGTGCAGGAAAACTTCCATTTGGAGGAAAGACCAGCATAGCGGACACATGGCTGAGTGAGGCCCAAAACAATCATGGAATTCTGCGGGACAGAAATTGGGAAGGGCTTCCCTGGCCTGGGGAGACATTTCTTAATCAATTCTGGTTCTACTTTATGGGAGGAAAATTCTTGTCTGTTGTTCTACATGATCCCGGTTTGCTCCCAGGGGCTACTTCCTTACCCATAGTTACCCCCAAAACATCTAAAACACACAGTGAGCAGGCAGCCTCTTAGAGCTGTGTACTTCTCTCTGTTGGTCCAACTTTGGGGGCTTGAGTATGACGTAAAGCTCAGAAAGTCCTGGGCGTTCTTAAGCTCTACCTGTGGTTTCTTTTGCAATAGATTTTTTCCCCTTAAACTCGCTAGGCTCATAACGTGTTTGTGTTTAGTCCATTGCACTAGTGAGTAACCACACATAGCACAGTAGGTGCTGTCTGTGTTTGAGGTTCTGTCTCAGCACAGAGCATCCCACCCTGTGCGAGCATCTGTAGACCTTTGCTGGAGGACTTTCTCTTGGCCTTGTGCCTGGACGGAGAAAAAATGCCAGTGAGTTAATGACCCCAGGAGCAGATGGGACGCAGCTTATATAACCCAGCTTCCTGTCCCTCAGGTTGGATCGCTCTGGGGCATGTTTATGCCACCTCCCAGAGCTTCCCAGCAGACAGGGCCTGGTGTCAACGGCTCCAGCCAGCTTGGTAATGCCCCTGTTGCTGACATCTTTCCTTTTCTCTTTCCCTCTCTTTTTCCCTCTCAAATCTCATAGTCTGTTGTGGTGGACCTAATTTAAGATACACATCTCTCAATCTTTTTATATCCTTTTGCTTCTCTGATGCAAACCAATCCCTTTGAGCTAAACAGAAACTGTGATGAGGACATCAGAAACCATATACCTGGATGGGAAGGCAGCATAGTTAATCATTGCACAGGGTCCTTCTGTTTGGCTAAGACTTAATGGCCTTTGTGTTTTAACCTTCTTCAGACCTAACTCCTCCTTTTTAGGGATGCAGAAGTCATTGTTTCATCTTCCAAGACAAGGAGTCAATTTCTGAACTCGGTTTCTCACCATTTCTGATTGCAAAAACAGTTATACTTTGCAGGAATTCAATGATATCTCCTTGTATTTTAAAAACAGTATCCTGTATTTTCATCTATACTAGTATTCGTACCCTTTCTAACTAAAAATTCTAAAACTACAAACTCTCTTGGCAGCAAATAGGATCCTGTCTAATTTAGCCAATGTAGCTAGTTTAGCGAAACGTTTACCGTGACATAAAAAGGGTTATCAGGTTTTTACAGGTATTCACTTACCATCTGTTTCTTAACTGCTAAGCAAATGTCAAATATTTGGATTTTGGTAGCTCCAGACGTGTGTGCTTTATATTAGTTAGGGTAGCTAAGCTTGAATAGCATGAGAACTAACGGTAATTTAGTGATTTAAACAAAGTGAAAGTTTCATTTTTTATTTTCTCTGGCTGGGGTTTCAGGGAAGCAGGAAACTGGCCATACCTGGTGATTCAGCTCCCCAGGCCCGCCATCTCTGCTGTCCCGCTCATCCTTGTTCCCGCCAGCAGAAATGAGGAATTGGATGTGGGGGCCCATGCCGGCTGCCCTCTTGCCGACCTCAGCCTCAGGTGGCCCATGTCACTTTCATTCACACTCTGCTGGCTACATCGGTCTTATGGCCTCACCTAACCACCAGAAGAGAGACTGGGAAATGCGGCCTATTGTGTGATCACAAAGATGAGAATAAATTTTGTTGAACGGCTATCGGTCTCTGATAGAGACACTGTCATCAAATCAAGATGGGAAAGGTACATGGTAAATAACGTAAGGGATAGAATGGTAGATTAGAAAGAAACAATTTGGAGACCAAAAAATTGTTTTTTAAAAGCAGAATGTTGTCTCTGTTTTTATTGTGTGATGGTTTTGTAATACCTGGGTTGTTCAGTTATCATCAGGTGTAAGACCAAGCCACGGCATGGAGAATTTATAATTAAGAAGATATTCTGAGAAGAAAGAAATACACACAGTATCCTTACCTTTGAATTCCATCATTGTAGTTTTTAAAGGAAGAGCAATATGCTGCCCAAACACACTAATATTCAATAATGCAAACTTGAATATAACAAATGCCAAATGACTATATATATTGTTACATGAATCAGCTCAACAAACAATTGATTAATAGAGTAGATTGGAGTACCTATATCTAGTGTTGTTTCCTAGAATATCTTATCACTAGGTGAAGGTACTACTTTGGTTTTAGTTTTGGATTTTTGTAATGTCAAAAGAAAGATTAATATGCATTCACACACATAAAAGTTTAATAACATTATTTAAAGGATTACTTTTAATAATATTTTATAGCAAATGTTAGATTTTAGAAACATTGTTATAGCAAAATTTTGAAAAATATTAATATTTATGAGAGTAATAAAGTCTTTAAGTCTTAATTCTTTCCTAATCATAGTTTCTTGACCAGCTTATCTTTGCCACAAATACTCAAATCGATATCTTTATTTTTATATGGTTTCAAAACTATTGATGAAAAAGTGAAAAAATAATATTTTTAAGTTACTCTTTTTGTGTTTATGTATGCATGTATCTTTATCTTATGTATGTTTAGACTTTTTTTGTTTACATGGTTCAATAAATAGCAATCTCTACATAAATGCAAGAGGGGTTTAAGGCCATTCATTAGAAGAACCATGAGTAGACAAAACCAAACCAGGAAAAGAACATGTGCATAGGGTTACAGCAACCCATGAACAGAGAAAAACAGAACTGTGCTGCTTTTGTAAAGTTTGTCTAGATATCACAAGTGGAGCCACTTAGTAATGTAACTTTTCATGCTGAAGAAGGACGCTGTCTACCTGCAGCACTGAGAGTCATTCTGACGTTGGGGGTTCCATGTGATGTATCTGGATGTGACAAGGCTTGTCTACAACCAAAGCGAGGGTGAAGTCTTATGCTAGGAGACACCGCTGTGTCAAACAACTTTAGATTTTCATTTAACAACTCGAAATTAAGCCTAGTTATTTTCAATATCCTTCAGATAAATGATAAATCTTAATTGTAGAGCAAGTGGAAAATTGAGCATGTACTGAGGAAAAGTCCTTCTGGATGAAATAGCTTTCATTTTAGCGCATCATAAAAATATTTCTCCTCAACATGCTTTTCTTGAGTGTTTGAGTTAAACAGCACGTTAAGTGAATTAAGATGGAAAATATAGTGGAAAAATTTGAGTTGTAATTGTCTTCTGCATTACAGAATGGGATTCTTTAAGGATTTCCACATGTTCTTAGACAGACTTAAGTATTTTAATTAACTGCAGCCCAATTGCTATGTAAAGATACAGGGTTCCTATATGAAAACCAGAGGTTTTTGCCCTTACATAACATCATATAAATAATTAGTTTCATAGAACTACTTCAAAAATCAGGAAAAACTCCCCTGACTTAAGATAGTCTCCTGGGTTAGTCAGGTGATGGTCTCTAAGGCACCTCTGCTATTTATAGCAATTTCACTCTAGGTTATATTTAAGTAATAATGTCATACACAGTCAAAATTTAGTAAAGCTATTGGCCCAAAATAGCATAAGTATAATTAAAATTCCAAGTAGAGTCTTGTGAATTTCATTTCCATACCCTATGACTTCAGAACAGTGGTTCTGAGAATGTTTATTTTTTAAATCGAATTTTTTATTTTTAGATCCTATTTTTGCCTGTTAACAGAAGAATTATTTTAGTTGCTAAAAATGTTTTCTCATTAAAAAAATTTTAGTTAAGATCTTGGTATAGAGTTTCAATTTACTTTGAAACTCTATAATTGAGTTCCTTTCGTTTTGTTATCTAATTGATTTCCCTATTAGTTTATTACTATTTGATACTGAGAAAAACAAGTTTCCTTTTTATATAACCAAGACATTCATTCAAAAGGGGACAAAAGATGGTCAAATTTATCAGCTTATCATTATATTTTTTAAATTCACTTAACACAGGAACTCTGTTCTTCCTCAAGTTTCTATAGTGACGTGTGCAGTATATTGCAGATAGCAGGGTCTTAAAAATTTGTAGAAATATTTTGTGAAGAACACCCGACAGGGATTTTTTAATTTGCATAAAGTGCAGAGTTAGAAACCTCACCCATACGTGCTCTTCTGTACACACAGTATGTTGTTGAAAATGGTAAGTTAATGAGAAAGATCTCCTTATAGCTTAATGAAACTATGATAACATTAAATTTTAAGTTTCTTAACAGATACCATGCTTTGATCATAGTCACATTCATGGAGAATATAGCACAGTATTCTAATGAAAATTGGTGTTTAGCAAATAGTGTCTCTTGAATTAACAGAAACAAAAAAGAGTATTTTAGATAAATTGCCCAGTTTATTTTGTAGAACGATCCTCTTTTCTTAAGATCCGTATTTAGGGTTGAACATTGTTATAGCAAATCAACTCCAAAATGCCAGTGATTTACTAATTGACACTTTTTATTGCCCAGGTAATAGTCCAATGTGAGTGTTCACACCCATGGGTAGTTATCCTGCTCATAGTGATTCTGGAACCTGGGGTCCCTCATCCTTGAAGCTTTGGAATATCCTAGGGCCTCCCCGATCTCTGTGTCCCCCTCAACCCAGCAGATTGGAGAGTAGGGGGAAGATACAGCCACTTCTTAAACACCCAAACCCAGACAGGACAACCCTCATTACTAGTGATACTGCCTGGGATTAATCTCATGGCCATGCCTACATGCCAGGGGAGAGACAGAGAAGTAGAACGGGGGTTTTAAACAGAAGGAATTAAAATCAAAACAAGAAGGCATGATCGCGTCTGGTGTAGGTCAAGCACGGAGGTTCATGTGCAGTGTCTTCGCTATCACGTGACAGAAAATGTGTGATAAGGCTGGGAGCAAAAAGGTACGGTAAAAATGAAGCAGGAAAAACCTTGAAAAGGAGATTGGGGAATGCTTCTGCACCTACATTTTTTACAGAAAATATGTATTTGGAGCTCTGTGGAGGGTTGGGATCATGAGTGTGGATGAGGTTTAAGGAACTGGACAGTTCCCATGTAAATCTCATGCAAAGGGCACAGTAGCCTCTCCTATATTCTTTTAATTGGAGGAAGGAGGAGGATCTTGGGTCTGGGAGCTGGACTTAGTGGAGCATAAAAACACCGGCTGGGAGAACAGAGATATCGAAAGGGCGTGACTGCGACTGTGCATGTGCCAAGCTAACTCTGGATATTTTATTGCTCTCAGGATCCTGTCCAGAAAATACACACATAACATAGAATCTTTGGAAAGACCATTTTTGCCTCACCCACCAGCTTTTCTTCCCCTTCCCCTCCATGTTTACCTACTACAAATATCATATGCTCGCTACTTATGACAAATAACCTAGAAAGCAAGAGCGTGTCTAATTAAAAATTTTGCCCTGATATATTTTAGTTCCAGACTGTTACACAAAAGTTTACTTACATTATAATCTAAATAAGTTGAGTTCATCTATAAACTAAAGCATCATTAGAATGTACCTTATTTATAAGTTAGAGAATTGATGACAAATAAATGCAGTTATAACTATTAGTATGAGGCATTTATTACCCTTAGAATAGTTTCACCATTAAAAAGTTAATGATGGCCATAAAGACACTCTTTTCTAGAGCCCTGGATCTCTTCAGGAAAAAGGTATAAAAATAGTGAGAATGAAGATGCACATTAGAAATAAAAATAATTCGACCCCCAAGTACTATTGTTCTAAACACAATCTGGAATATAATGGTCCCTTGTTCACAACGATATAATTAACAATAATTTATTTTCTAGCATGACATAATATTAAAAATCTACATGTAAGTTGTTGTTCCCATAACTGGATAATCAATAGTAGTGATAGCAGTACGTGATTTGAGTTGAATTTTATTTATTTTGTGAGCAACAAAATGTAGTGGTAAGAAAAAGTAGAAACTTGCTTTCTGGCAGCTCGACAGCACTGAAAATGCCCGTTCTGAACAGTTTCTTGCAGTGAAGTAGCTCAAGTATCCCTTTGGGGAAAAATGAATATTGAAGTATTTTTCCTCTTTATTTTGGATTTTCCTGGGTGATAAAAGTGTCTTCGAGAAATGGACAGGAAAGCTGCATAAAAGTGAATTACAATGACAAAATAAAATACCAAATTTATCAGAAGATCTAGATAAAATCTCATTGTTTCATGAAAAGAAACAAATCATTATGTTTTTATAGTTTTTGGTTCATGCCATGGATGGTGTACTCAGCGTCAAATCTTAGGAGATTGGCAATCAATGTAGAAGAGAATCAAAATTATTTTATTTATAGAAAATGAAAGAAGCATTTATACACTTATTTTGGAACAATATAGCTCTTTGGCAGCATATGCAACCATATTATATGCAGTTTTAGAGTGGAAACAACTTAGTGCTCTTCAGTTCCAAGTGACATGGAAGGCTTGCTCTGTAAGTTTCCCCTTTGGAGAGCACAAAGGATGGTTCAGCTCTCTCCCCGGCTGGGAAATGAGCCGACGCTCTAATGCCTGTTATTGGTACTTTGAAAGTTGTTCTGCAAATTGCGTACACTAGAGAGCTATTACTAAAATATGAAAAAACACTTGTGTAAGTTTTTTTTAGTGTGACATTATTTGTGACTATAAAAGATTGGGAAATAAAATTAATGTCCATCAATGTAGGGTACATTGCCAAGGTAAGCACACAGACAGACACATGCATAACACACTCAGGGCATGAAAAATGTTTCTAGTGTAGCAGTTTGATTGCCAGTAAGTGATCAAAAAAGGGGGTGAAGGATATTGTATACATTGTGTAAAAAACTAGACATATACTTGGGTATGATAAACAAGAAATTAATGAAAATGATGGGTAGGAACAAAGTAGATGAGCTTAGAATGAAATCAGGACTTCTCTGAATATGCTTTTAAATAATGGTTTTGACCTTTGAATAACACAAATGATTTTACTTACGTGTAATTAAATTAAAGACAACGACAACAACAAAAAACTGCCAAAATTGAAAATATTAACAAAATCAGGACAATATTTTTAGAGACTAAAGTAGAATGACTATATTGAGCATCACAGGGGCTTTTGGGATTATTAACCATTATTTAGAATTTAGAATTTATCCCCACCCTCATGATATTGAAACCCTCAATAGACATTCTATCTTCACATAAAATTCCACTTAATAGATTTCCCTGGTACTGAGTTGGCAGGTTACAGTGTGGCCTTTTCTACTATATCCTTAAAAAAAGTTTGGTCAGTTTAGTTTTTATTCTGAGGTGGCTGTGAAAAAAGTCCACTCTGCCCACTGATGTGTTCCTAAACGATGATGAGCCCAAGTGACTAAATTTATGTTCTGATGCTTTATTCACAATGTGTAGAACTTGCCAAAGAGGTCATAGAGGACAAGATAAATAGAAACCGATTACAGCACAAAGCAGGTGTGCAAATAAGCATCATAGTCTTATTTTATCCTCCCAGTGCCGTGGTTGGGTATCGCTTCACCCATCTCTCGTAGACAGTTCTGCCACCCTCAGTCATCCCAGCAGAGTCAATCCCAGCTCTGCCCCGGGCGGGTCATCCAACAGACCTTTTGTGTGTGGATGCTTTCATCAAGCCTCCTCTGTGCTCTGAGCATCAACGTCAAATTCAAAAATACCTGGGCTGGCATCCCAAGTTCTTGATGCTCGCATTCCATGTAGAGTATGACCAACCTGGCTTCAAACTCCAGGAAGAGGTAGCTTCTTGAAACTCAGCAAAGATTTGAGTCTTCTAAGTTGTATTTTCCTCACATGGAAAACAGGGTTTAAGATGTCAGTGATGATTATAAATAACACGTATGCTTACCACATACATAGTAGCTTAATAAATCATAGTTATATTATAATTATTGACATGTTCTATTTACAGTGCCTTGCAAAATGGCTGGCTCAGCTTAGATTTCAACAAGCACTTATCAAATGAATAAACATTGTATATCCTTTGCTTGCCAAACCGACTATGCTGCTCTGAGCTGCTTCCATAATGGTCTCTAAAGAAGCTGAACCCAATGCTTCCTTTCTCTATTTCTAACCCATTCTTTACACAGCAGCCAATGTAACATTTTGCAAATGAAAACAGAACCATGTCACTTCCCCCAGTCAATATCATTCAATAATTTTTTTATGTTTAGAGTAAAATTTTCATTTTCTGTCTCATGACCCACACGACAGAGTAATGGGCTTCTACTTACTTCTCCCAGTGGCCTGGCACACTGCTCTCCTTGACTGTCACCCTCTACCAGGTTGCACGCTTTCGCATTCTGGACCTTTCCCTCCTCAGACCACCAGTTCTCTTCTTTTGCCTGAAATGCTCTTTGGGCCACTGTGTGCTTACCTTCTCCCTGCACTTCCTGCAGGTCTTATGTTAGAGGCAATTCCTCAGACGGACTTTTATTAATTCCCACGCTTCCTCCCGTTGTTCTTTCTCATACTCTCCTGCTCTTCTCCGTCACAGACTGAAGGCCAAACACAATGCTTCTCAAGGTCCGCCACACCCGTTGAAACTGATTGTCTGCGGAAATGGCCTAGGCCTGTATTTTTAAAGAACTCGCAGGTGATGCGTTAAATACCCCTGACCTGTATAGCAAAGTCCCAGCCCCCATTGATATAAAAGACCTTTTATCATGTGTTTCCCAGCTATGTGGCCAGTGTCTCCTCTTGTCATTTTATTTACTTATTTAATTTTGGGGGTACGTGTGTTCTAGGTGCAGGAACTTACTCCCTGCTACTGAATGTATCACATTTTATTCACCCCTGCCAGCATTTTCACTATTATTTCAGATGTTTTTCTCTCAAAACAAAACAAAACAAAACAAAACCTGCTTTATTTCGAGTTCAACTCCACCATTGGTATTTTTGTTTTCTTCTGGTTTCCTAAAAAGGCAGGTCCTCTCTCCCTGTCACATCAAATTGAAACATAATCATTCTTCAGGGATGAACCCAGGTTGTGTGGTGGGTGTCAGAAGCTTCTACAGCATTGCAACCTCTTTAAGATAAAGGATACAGGTCCTTGAAAGGGACCCACGAAAGCAAGAGGTCTGATGCCCTGATGTCAAATACCTTCACGGTGAACGCATCCCACCTCCATTGTAGCAGTTTTCACGGAGCATCGTCATTTTCTTGTGCATCAGCAACCCTCACTAAACTTGTTTCTTGCTGGGGGCTTTGCTGTGTTACTCTGCTGGTGGCACCACACTGGTACAATGTAGGTGCACCAAAATATTTTAATAAGTCACTGGACGGCTTCCTAGCCCTTCCTGCAGTGTAGCTTTACTAGAGGAAAAAAGAAAGCAAATTCAATTTGAAGAGAGAAGGAGCACACTTTGTTCTACCAAATATCCCCTTCTGTATAAAAGTTCCCCTTTGTTCAGTTTCTCATCTTTACTCTGCTGGTTAGTCCCCCACAGTTTTAAACATGGCCGACCCTTTTTCAGCCTTCATATGTGGCTCACTGGTGGGGCAACAGTGATCTCAGTTTGGTCCATAAACTCGTGCATCAAAATCGCTTGGGCAACCGGTTAAAAAGGCAGATTAATAAGCCCGACGTCAGATTTTCTAAATTAGAATCACTAAGGACAGAACCCAGGAATATTTATTTATTTATTTATTTGGTTTTATTTACTTTTAGACAGAGGGGAAGGGAGGGAGAAAGAGAGGGAGAGAAACATTAATGTGTGATTGCCTCTTGAGCACCCCCTACTGGGGACATGGTCCACAACCCAGGCATGTGCCCTGCCGGGGGAATGGAACCAGCGACCCTTTGGTTTGCAGGCCAATGCTCAATCTACTGAGCTATACCAACTGGGGCAGGAATCTTTATTTTTAATAAGTCCCACTTACTATATACATGTGAATATGAGACACACTCCTTGAAGTCTTTTGGGCTCACATCTTACCTCTTGTTAGACTACTTACTGAATTTCTCTAGTCCACAATGGTGATACCTTTTTGCTAAACCCTTTCCCAGTGATTGTTTGCACTGCTAATCAGAAGCATACAGCTCAACAGAAATTTCCGTGGGATAGGACTGTGGAAGTCTTACTCACCAATCTAAACCAGGACCCAGCACAATTCCTGACTTGAAGGAGGTGCTCATTATATGTTTGGATAAATGAATGAAGAAAAGAGACATCACCCTTTTCTGGGGGCCAGAGAGATAGAAATCACTGTGTGAAAATGGCTAGTCAGTAAGGACACTAGAGAAATGTGAAATAACCAAGACCTGCTGTAGAATATCTGCCGAGGAGAGAAAGAAGGGGCATTTGAAAGGGAATACATGCTACTTCTGCTAAGCAAAGGTGTGAAGGCTGAAGAAAATGATAGGGAGGGAGCAGGAGGTGTCATTTTATGCTCTTTTCAGAAAAAGACTTGAAAACAAAAGTGCAGGAACACTGGATTCCTGAGCAAATGATGGATTCAGTTATGCCAGTACGCTTCTTCAGATTTATGATGGCAAAAGTCAACTGATCTTTAAACCTTTATATTTCTGCCCCATTTAAAACAGACTGCAAGTCAATAACATTAACCAGGAGCACTGTGATCATACAATAGATTTGGGCCATATCTGATTGAACCTAAACATTAGGTGGGCACTGAAAAACTATTCAATACATTTTATTATACAGCATTCATTGTGGGTGAGGCTGAGTCAGGAAAGTGGGTTGAATCTAAAATACATTGTGTGTTATCCATGAAGCCTTGAATACTATTTTGACAAAGGTCTGCCGATGGCTCTCACCAAGAACAGGGGACGAGTTTCACATACTTCTCTCAAGTGTGGCTCCATACACTGATTTCATATTGTCAAGTGTTACTGTTGGTAAGAGAAATACAAACAAAATGTTGGATGGAAACTCTAAAACATAGAAATATTAGAAGCAAAGAAATCACCAAATTATTTATTCTAACTAACTATAAAAGCCCAGGACAAGAAAGTCATGTTGAAGTTATTTGCAGTACTAGATATGAATTAAGTAAAAGTGACAAATCACGCTTTGAATAGCAGCCTTCGAATGTCCTCAAAATTTTATTCTTATAAGCTTGCTATCATGTTTATTAAATGTTCATGAATCACTTCAGGGGAAGGGGAGAGATGCGTGGTAGTAGAATGGTATAGAAGGAACTACAGGTATCACATTCCTCCCGGGTAACAGTGTCAGCCGGCTTCTGTTCATTAGCTTCGGGGGCCAAACGCCCTGGTGGACATAGTGGCTAACACACAGACACAGCCTCAGTGCGGTCTCCCTACCTAACATGAGCTAGGTTCTGCATATTACCCGCTGATGCATCCCTAGGGCCTACGGTGGTACATGGTGCATGTAATGGTTAAATGCTCAGCAAAACGTTTAATGTTTGTTGATCTGAAGCCAGCTTTTTAAAGAGGGGCACAAACAATTTTGAGCCTGGGTTTGTTGGCAGGAGTTTTTTGGAAAGTGTTTATTCTCTCTGTGTAAAAATTATGTAAATGTATACGAGAGGGACTCTTCAGTTCTGATACTGCCTATAACTTGGACCCAAAGCCGGGTTTTGTTCTTCCTGTGATCAAAAGACCTCTGACTTACACATGAGTTTTACTGTAAGAATTTTGCACTGCTTTTACCATTGCATGCTCACTAGTGCATTTTGTCCGTCTAGTAAATATCGGTGACAGGTGTATTATATAATTGTCACATAAATTTCAAAGGTGTAAAACATGACTGTAGACACCAAAAGCTCAGCAATGAGTGGAGGGAACATATGTATAGAGAAATAATCTCAATATAACACTGAAGGCCGGATATGGTAGAGTGGAAGACATAAACAATGTGGTATTTTAGGTAAGACATTAATTCTAATTTATTATATTAGTAGCAAAATTATAGAACAGAGAAAACAAGACAATGCAAATTTAAAATCTAATATAATACTATTTGAAGTACAAAAATATATTTAATTTTCTAAAAGGAAAAAGGAAGAGGTGGCTGGACCATTTTCTGAGTGCTCTGAAGGGAACTTTGGGACACTTTTAACTGAGCAAGAATGGAACTGATCATTTGAAGATCTACTTTTAAAGTTTAGATCCCTATTTTTTCCCTTGGACATCTCTGCTATATACAAATTAGATTTTTCCATGCATAATTTAATTTATGATTATTTCAACTACATTTAAACATTAACTACTTCATTAACCCTCCTTATCACTACCCCTGCCTTTCACTTTTCCCTTTAACCTTTGGAGTGGTAACCATCACTTTCTATCTGCTTTAGTAATTCTTCAAACATATTTCTTGGCTATGCTCTAAGGTCAAAGATAAGATCAGTGTCACATTGTTCTTTTTACTTCTTTCACAGCATCAGGCCCAGAACTTCAGTTTCAATCAGTATTAATGGAACGGTGTGCTTTGGGCTTCCTACTGATGCCTTCCGTGGGTAAACTATGATAAAGGCTAAATGCTTCTAAGCAACACGGAGGTAGACTGAGAGGGGCGGATGAAAATGTACTCAAGCAGCTAGTGCTGTGTGAGTAGATGATTATGAACATTTATCCCATCTGTTTTAAGTAAATAGGGAAAAAGAAACCTTGTGTTTTGTTTTTAAACTACAGTAGTCCCCCTCCCCCATTGGTGGTTTAACTTTTTGCATGGCTTCACCTTCAACCATGGTCTGAAAATATCAAATGAAAAATTCCAGCAATAAACAATTCATAAGTTTTAAATGGTACACTGTTCTGAGTAGTGTGATAAATTTTGACCCATTCTGCCCTGTCCATCCTGGGACATGAACCGCCTCTTTGTCCAGTGTACCAGCACTATATATGCCACCTGTCCATTAGTCACTTAGTAGCTGTTTTGGTGATTAGATCAACTGTTACTGTATCACACTGCTTGTGTTCAAGTCACCCTTGTTTTACTTAATAATGGCTCCAGAGTTCAAGAGAAGTGATACTGACAGTTCAGATGTGCTACAGAGAAGCTGGAAAGTACTTAGGGTTCAGGACTATCTATAGTTTCAGATAGCCACTTGGGATCTTGGGACACATGCCCTGGGGAATATAGCACCTAATTCAAGCTTTCACGAGTGCCTCAAAATTATACGGATTTTATTTATTTTTTAGTAAATAATTTTCTCTTATTATATTAACATTTTGTACATACATATTTTGACCAGATTCCATTTCAACTTATATTTGTCAAGGTAAATTCATAAGTTTGTTTCCAATATGGAAAGTTTCCAATATGGAAAACCACTTCATTCATTATAAATTTTTTAATGAATACCCCACTTAAATATTTCATATAAGGAATGTAAAAAGTTAGTACTACCCTAATCTACTCTAGTTTTGAGTAACAAATAGGACCTACCCACGTTGATAAAACTGGAAAAAATGTAAACTTTTGGGTATGGTACACTAAATTAAAGAGTATTTTTCATGATAAAGTTTGACTCATCCTCATGATGGGAAACAGGGCCTAATTTTGGTTTCAAAAAGACATGCCACCTTTTTGATCTATGTCAGCTAGCAAACAAAAACCAAAGTAGTATGTTTATCTAGCTGAGAGGCCTCAGCTCCCTTGCGGTACAATGAAGCCAGTAGGCCCTGATGGCCGTGGAAATTATCCATGCATTTTCTCCACACCAGGCTAATCATCACTGAGGGGGAGATTATGTATCTATTCTGTCATTTTCAGTCTGATAAGATTTTCTTTCTAATTTTTTATCGTATTTTTTTCCATCACCATATAGTCCCTTTACATCCCCCTCTGCCCAACAATCACCTCACTGTTGTCCATGTCCATGAGTCCTTTTCTCTTTTTGCTCAATCCCTCCCCTCCTTAACCTACCCCATCCAAGCTGTCATCCTGTTCTCTGTCTATGAGTCTGTCTCTATTTTGCTTGTTAGTTCAGTTTGTTCATTAGATTCCACATATGAATGAAATCATATGGTATTTGTATTTCTCTGACTGGCTTATTTCACTTAGCATAATGTTCTCCAGGTCCAGTTGTACTGTTGCAAAGGGTAAAGTTTTCTTTTTCTTTCTTTCTTTTTTCTTTTTTTTACAGCTTAGTAAAATTCCATTGTGTAAATGTCCCAGAGCTGTTTTATTCACTTATCTAGTGATGGACACTTGGGCTGCTTCCATATCTTGGAGATTGTAAAGAACAATGCAATGAACATAGGAGAGCTTATGTTCTTTCGAATTAGTGTTTTGGGTTCCTTTAGATATATTATCAGAAGTGGGATCACTGGGTCAAAAGGCAGGTCCATTTTTAATTTTTTGAACAATCTCCATGCTGCTCTCCACAGTGGCTGCACCAGTCTGCATTCCCACCAGTAGCACGAAAGTCTTCCCCTTTCTTCACATCCTCACCATCACTTGCTGTTTGTTGATTTATTGATGAGAGTCATCCTGACAGGTGTGTGATATCTCATTGTGGTTTTAATTTACATTTCTCTGATGATTAGTGACATTGAGCATCTTTTCATATTTCTATTGGCCATCTGTATGTCCTCTTCGGAGAAGTGTCCATTCAGGTCCTTTGCCCATTTTTTAATTAAGTTGTTTGTTTTTCTTGGTGTTGAATTTTGGAAGTTCTTTATAAATTTTGTCTATTAACCCCTTATCAGATGTATTGGCAAATATGTTCTCCCGCTCTGTGGGTTGTCTTTTTATTTTGTTGATGGTTTCCTTTGCTGTGCAAAAGCTTTTTAGTTCGATGTAGTCCCATTTGTTTATTTTTTTCTTTTGTTTCCCTTTCCTTGGGAAATACATCCAATAAAGAAGTGCTACAAGCAGTGTCTGAGATTTTGCTGCCTAAATTTTCTTCTAGGACTTTTATAGTTTTGGGTCTAACATTTAAGTCTTTCATCCATTTTAAATTTATTCCCACGTGTGGTGTAAGGAGGTGGTCTAGTTTTACTTTTCTGCATGTATCTGTCCAATTTACCCAACACCATTTATTGAATAAACTACCTTTAGCCCACTGTATGTGCTTGCTTCTTGTGTCAAATAATAATTGACTAAAGGTATGGGTTTATATTCTACCCAAAGCAATCTATAGATTCAATGCAATTTCTATCAAAATTCCAATAATGTTTTTCACAGAACTAGAACAAATATTTTGAAAATTTATATGGAACCACAGGAGGCCACACATAGCAAAAGTGATCCCGAGAAAGAAGAACAAAGTTGAAGGAATCACACTACTTAATATCAAACTATACTATAAGGCCATAGTAATCAAAACAGCATGGTACTGGCATAGAAACAGGCACACAGATCAATGGAACAGAATAAAGAGTTCGGCCTGATAAGTTTAAATGGACAAATACTTTTCAATGTTTCCATAATCGTTGAAACTGACATTTTAATCTAAATAGTAACCTTAACATCAGGGTGGTATTCCAGAGCTACTCTCCCATGCTGTCTTAATCCCCACCCCTGCACATGCTTTGGTAAAATGCCCACGTACTACTGTGCTAAAAAGCAAACAGCCCCTTCAGCATTTACATCAAAGGGTTTGCTCAATAAAGGTCAGTGTAATAAAGGGACACAAGAAGAAAATGCATTTTTGCATATCTTATGTGTCTTCTGAAAGTCACTAGAAAAAATATATTAATATTGATATTGATTATGTCCATTGTCTTTCTTAGGTAACATTTTGTTTATTTTCACATAAATGGCCCAGGTGAATACAACTACTTCTGGTCAAGGTTTATATTTTGAAAAAAAAAAAATACCGAGAGTTCAAAGCAGCCCACTTTGATAGATTTATTGCATCTGCAGCAGCAAATATCTTCCCCTGATACTTTCTTACAGGGACTGAATGGGCCAAGTGATGAGAAGTCTGGCGCAGGTAATTGGCCTGGTTTAAGCATAGCTGGTATTCAACTCCTCGTAGTAATCTTTACTTGGGCCATGCATTATTCTTTATGGGGCTGCCCTATTCATTTCTCTTTGCTACAGAACTGTGGCTATAATTTCTGAATCATCCCAAAAGGCCTTCTACTTGGGAACTTGGGCACTATTTACTCCTGTTGAAACTCTACCTCTTTGGACATTGTTATTTCTCCCAGCTAAAATAATAGGGTGTGGAGATGTGTTTAGGTATAAGCATTGAGAAAACATGTTTCACTTAACAAAGACCCCATCAGCAGTCTAGTGGAAATCAGTGATTACTTTTTTAGGAGGAAGATATTTCTTAGGTGGAGCTACTTGGCCTATTGAATGTGGAGATATTTTTCATTTCTTGCATTTTTGTTCAAGGAAAACAGCACCGTTATTTCTTGCAGTTATGTGGGGAATTAATAGTAGGAGCTCTGCCCTCCTGCAATGACTCTACCAGGTGGGGAGGTTCAACATGTCAATCAATTTGTGTCATTCCTTTGTTGAGGACACTTCAAGGATCCCTTTGCCAGAGGAGTAGAATCCAAATTTCCTTTCATGGTCCAGAAGAAGGCTCTAGATAATTCGGCTTTCGCCTTCCTTACCAACATCATCGTGTCATTCTTCTACTGTCCACACATCCGGGCAGGCTGTTTTTGTTTTTCTTGCTCTCTGTCACCTTGGGGCTTTCGGTTGCTTTTTCTGTGCTTGAAGATGTCCTCCTAGATATTTAGGAAGCTGGTTTGTTTCCATTGTTTACATTTCAATTCAAATGCTAGTTCCTTAAACAGGTCATTAATCACAAAAATAGCCCTCTAAACCATCCCTTTAGCCACTCTGTATCTCTTCATCACAGTTAATTTTCTTCATAGCATTTAACACTGTCTATAGTAATCTGTAGGTACTTTACTAATTTCTGTCTTCCTTAAACTTCAGAGCATGAGCCCATCAGAGTAGGGACTAGTATGTCTGTCATATGCATTTGCTTATCTCCAATGTCTAAGACAGGGTTTGATCCCAGAGTAGGCACCCAGAAAATTTTGTTTAAAAGAGGGCAAAACCAAAAAGAATCAGCTTCTTGTAAATGCTTTTCTTGAGGAGAAAAAAATAAAGGAATCCATTTAAGTAATTCAAGTTTGCTTTTGAAAATTAGGACTGTAAAACTTTTCCATCTTCTGAAACCTTTTTAGATATAAGTTTGTTGGTGTCCCTGAATCTTTAAAAACATTTTAAACATTGCCTTTAATAATGTGACACATTTCTGTTGGAAAACTGGTTTAGACCATTGTTGCAGGTGTTGACTGATGATCACCTGCAGTGAATGGCTAGTTTGGCTTCCAGTCAAGGAGCAGACAATAAAAGGAGCCAATTTAACTTTTAAGATTCTGTTCATGGAGAAAAGGAGTTGGATAGAGAGCTATTCTCCCAGCTTTCTGTGCCAAGGCAGATGTTGAGAGAGGGAAGGAGGCTGTTGAGTGCTCAGCGAAGAAAGCTCTCTCACAGAGGCTCCAAACACTGCCCAGTTCCCCTGGCCAGTTGGATTTTTCTCATATTTGTTCTCAGTGGATATTGCCCTTTCTTGGGTCTGCACTGATCAGCTACAGTCTGCTCTTCTTGGAGTGCTGATCTATCTGTATATCTATTTAGAAACAGAATTGAAAACAAGTCATAATTGCTTAGTTCATACAGCATTTTAAAATTTGTAGGACTCATCTTTTATCAGAGGACTGAGGATGATCCAATACCTGGTACAATGAATGGTCCTTACTAAAAAAAAAAAAAAAAAGATAAATCAATAATAGCTCATTTCAATTTGACTGCCGATCTGATTGCCTAGCTAAAGAAAATGAGTTAGCGCAAAGGCTGAAGCATAGACCTGAGGTTTTCTACTAGGATGTCTTATATTTTCTACTAGCCAAAGGCAGTTCATTATATTTACAGTTTGCCTCGGCTTCTGTGAAACTCATTCCTTGCGTCACAATCCAGCTGCATCTCTTCTTTTTCCACCTGCCCATGCGCACTCCTCGGGGGTCAGCTGTTGGCCCTGCTCCTTCTCTTCTATGCTCTTCGTCTCCGTACCTCGTCATCGCGTGTGGTTTCTAGCCACGCCTTAGGGTGTCACTCAGACTGAGCCCTCTTTCCTGGTCACTCTGCTGCATTTCGATCTTGTCTTCTATGTATTCTTCCACCTTTCGATATTTATCATTTACACTGAAGGTCATCTGCCTGCTCTGTTCGTATTTATTTTTATAACACCTAGTGCACTGAACTCCTTTTTATGTGATACCGAGTCTCTAAATTTGAGATCGTGTATGTGTGAGGAGACGAGCCTAAAGCCCCCATGCCCTTCACCTCGTATTCCCACCCCCATGACAATACCGATTTTGCAAATTTGTTGCTCACCTACCCATTTATTTACACCACTTTCAGGAATTAGCAATGATTCCATAACTGCTAGATCAAATAAAAAGACAACATAATTTCTATTAGTGGGTAAATTTGCAGAAATGGTTTCACAACAAAATACTGGTTTCATTTTTAATGAAATTTAAACTCATTACTTAAATGGAAATAAGAAATGTTCATTTTGATCATGAGGCTAAACATTTTCACGTTTTATTAAGCACGTATTATTCCCATAAACAAATGGATGCAGATACATACCCACATCCATCTAAAAACTATGTCTTCATTTCCCAGATGAATGGCTCCAGGAGGTTTTCATCAGGTTTCTTTCTTTCCATCTTCCTTCCTCTCTCCCTCCCTTTCTTATTTCCTTCCTTTCTGCCTTTCCTTACTTTTCTTGTTTCCTTTGTTTATACACCTAAGAAATTTGCTCAGATCTCTGTTTACTTAACTAGCCATTTTTAATCAGTGATTTCTTTAAGGGGCATGTATCACAAGTCACTTTAATATGACTGATTTGGGGACTCGGGCCCTAAGTATTCTAAATCCCAAACAATTTTTAATTTTTTCTTCGCTAAAATGTGCCTTGTATCATATGAACATTCACAGTTTCAAAAACACTTTATAAAACTATTTTTCTACTTCCACATTTGAATGACCTATGGATATCAATGAGCAAAATTATACACAATATTTAATGAATGACTTTTTTATAAAAGCCATACCTCCATGAATTGGTTTAGTAAAAATTCTTGAATAATTTTGAAACATCATCTTTTAAGCAATGTTATATCCATGTTATTTCAATTTTATCTGAAGTCTGTTAGCTATTAGTTTATAGAGAATTTCTAGTTTGGAATAGTTCCCTTCCAAATATTATTGGAATACATTTTAAAAAAGAGTATTTATCTTCCTGCTGGATAATATTGATCTGGTCAACTCCTGTAGTCCAACATTAGTTTAATATTTGGCAAACAAACTTGGCTAAAGTGCCTCTTCCAAGCTATTAAATCCCACCTGGGGAGCCTGCCACAGAACTTAAAGTGATTAAATAGGTGGTCAATCTTCTGATGCTGTTATCCGATACCTTCTTCTGATACAACGCTCTGATACTTCTGCTTTGGTTACCATGTTAGCATCAGTTAATTCCAAGATTTTTGGATTTCACAGTTCAGTACAATTTTGCAACAAAAATTGGGAGGCCTACACCAGGTTATCTGATTTTTCATCTCTGAAGTCAGATAGTGCAATTTAAATTAAACAAATTGCTCTCACCTGATGTCACAATGAATGTCAATTATCTATTTCTCTCTCTTTATCTTTCTAATTTTTCTGTGAAGTGGAACACCACTGACATTCTTAGGACAAGAAAAGTCTATTTGCTTTCTTTTACATTTGTAATTAAAAAAAAACAACAAACTTCCTCACTAGCTGTGTCTTATGTATTCTTCTAGCAAACGATGTCCCACTTTCATTCTTCCACAGGATGCCTTTCTCTCCTCCCAGTTTGCAGACCTGCTCCCCACGGCACCGCCTCTCACCGTCACAGTCGGACGGATTTCGTAAGTAAACAGTCTCAGTTGGAGCTAATTTATCACCAAGTGAGAAAATCTTGGTATTTCTGAAACATATGGAGTGGCTAAAATTGACATAAAATAAGTAACAAAGAAGTCTGATGGAACGCAAGGTTTCAGAAATATTTATTTCTTCTAATTATATTGTAATTGTCTATTAAAAAAATATAACCAGGTGTATAAAAATGAAAACTTCAGTCATTCCAGTTTTCTTCAGTGCATGTTTAAAAAGCCCAGTGTATCAGAATCATGTGGGAATATATATGTGTGTGTGTGTGTGTGTATGTGTGTGTGTGTGTGTATGTATGCAAATTCAGCTAGTCAAATTTTGAGAAACTTTAAACTTTCTCCAGTTGCATGGAGACAATTTACATGCTGGAGAAACATGGGGACTTTTCCTTCTTGTATTTTGCAATAATGAAGACATCAGAGGAAGTCTTGATATCCTTTCATTAAGTGCGATAGTCACTGAACTAATACTATAAACTTGGTTGTTACCTATTGTCTGTCTTTATAGCTCATCAGTTGTCTCTTAGCAGAATGACACTAGAATGATATCATGAAGTTATTTACATGAGCTCATGCCTATCAAAGGAGACTTAGACACTTTGTTCAGTTTTATTCACATGGCAACATTCATCCCAGCATTGGGAAAGTATTTATTGTGCGCCCTTCTGACCCAAAGGTGGTTGTAAGATGGAAATAAAATGGTAGATAAGATATTTAAAATAACAACATTGATATTGATCAAGCTTATATTTTAGAAAAGGAGATATGCAATAAACAAGGACAGGTGGAAGGAAATAAATAGGATAGTTACTGCTCGTGGAGAGTTCTTTGAAACAAATCATTAGGGACCCCTAATTTCTGTTGGATGGCCGAGGACAGCCTCTTCGCTCTACGACCGTGTAAGCTGAGATCCTACCGGATGAGATGAAGGCAGACAGGCTGCCCCAGGCAGAGGGACAGAAGGTGCAGAGGTACTGAGGGCAGACAGGGGTGAGAACTGCCTGAGGGCCAGTGTGACTGGAGGCGGTAGGTGCAGAGGAGGGGGGACAGAAAAGAGGCTGAGGTGCGGAGGGTGGGGTAGGAGGGCTCACTGAGCAGAGCCTCCGGGGCCAGAGGGAATGTCCCCTGAAGATTTTAGCCCGCTTCACTGGGTTTATGACCACAGAAACGGCTTCCAGAGCACCAGGTGTATTGCATGTTTTTGTTTTTGTTTTTATGTTTGCATCCATGAAATGATGAATGTACAGGAGAGACTTTTGAAAAAGAAAGAAGAGTTTCATCCAGCAGGAAAGCCAGTTCAATGCATTCAGTCCCCAGGGACCACAAGTAAGCTTTAAACATGGACTGTTTCGTGAGGTTTAGTTTACAAGAGCCCACAAACCACAGCTGAAGCCTTGTTTAATGATCAGGCACAACCCAGATATTTGAATCTTGGCTATGAAGTCCTCATGGATTATTTAAAGAGCTCACACTGGTTTGTTTAACCACAAAAATGCAATTTTTTTCCTAGGGTTTTACAATGTTAATTTCTTAAGCATGTTATTTAAAGAAAAAATATAATCAATAGTGTTTGACTACAAGAATTCTATGAAGGCAAAACAGGTACATTACCTTCCTTCCTTCCTTCCTTCCTTCCTTCCTTCCTT
The DNA here is from genome assembly GCA_004026545.1 of Mormoops blainvillei. Taxonomy (NCBI): domain Eukaryota; kingdom Metazoa; phylum Chordata; class Mammalia; order Chiroptera; family Mormoopidae; genus Mormoops; species Mormoops blainvillei. The sequence continues at coordinate 81,190 of PVJD01006881.1, forward strand.
CCTTCCTTCCTTCCTCCCTCCCTCCCTGCTTTCATAAAATGTACTTACTAGAGATTTATACCTGATGAAAAAGCTTCAATACGCTAGCCAGGTGTCATCAAGCAGAAATGGGTGAAATACTGTTGTAGAAGAAAATCTCTCTTTATTTGAAAATATAATATCGCCACCATATAGTAAATGTAGGATGGGAGTCCCCCCAGCTCTGCTTTTCTATCTCTCCACTACTTGTGCCTGAACTTGAACTTCAGTAGGATGCACACAGGATCATGACTCCTCTCCCCAGGGTCAGAGTTGCCAAGTATGCCCATTGCCATGGTTTAAGTTTGGCATTCTCAGAGAATAGCTCGGACTGGGTCCAGCCAACTGGTGCTCATGTCCTACTCTCTGGGGCAGTGAGAGGCATGGGGCTGAGAAAAAGTGTGTTTATTGTTATTGTCAAGAATCCGATTTGAAGTTTTATCATTGTAGGTCACCAGACAATGAACACTCTCAAGGATTTGGTTGTAAAATCATAATTATAAAGGAAAAGAATTCCTTTTGGAGTTTTGAATTTGAGGTTTGGAATCTTTTTAGAAACTTCTTTTAAGCTCTCAAACCAATATTCTTGCTGAGAAGCTAGGTGTATCACAAACTAATTTTCAAATACCATTTTTTCCTGACCATGTTTGCTTGAAAAATACTTTGAAAATATCCACCTGTTATTTTCCCGTTTTCTCTGCCATTCAGTTATTTAAGAGCATACACTTGATTCAAAATCTTTTTCATTTTACATCTCAGATATGACTAAACAAAAGATCAGCTATTTCATTTAGAGCCAAATATTCTCCCTGGGTTCAGGTGCAATTGTCACAGGGAAAGTGTGTCATAATGACAACCATAGCATTTAAATTTAACAAGGCAAAGCCTGTAGAGACAGTCTGCAATCCAAATGAGAAATCACTAAGAATGGCTTGCAGATGAATTAATATGGCAATAAAAATAAACCCAAGATATTAGAAGATGGGACAGTGTGTATCAATGAGATAGACATTAGAAAATGAAGAAATTCAGCTGACTACAGAGAAATGAGGATGTCTGGATTTTTATGCTGTCAGGTTTTCTTTCTTTTTTTCTCTCTCTCCCTCACCTGTTTTGGCCTTCAACATGGCTCTCACAGATCTGTGCAAAAGGATGTTCTCTCAAAATTCTAGGTCACCTACCAGGTAATGTTCTACTTCCCTATTTCCAAAGTTCCCCATTTTTTAATACAGCAGATTTAGGAAATGTTTGTTTGTTTTTACCATTACCTAAGTGCCCACTCATTTATTCATAAACCATTTTCTTACATTGACTATTCTGCTAGCCTCCTAAGGGCTCTTGTGTATCGTACTTTTTCTTAGCAATTATATATAGTTATAACACTTTGTCACATTGCGTTATACTTCTCTAATTGTCTGTATCTCTTTCTATTGAGTTAGTTCGTGAAGAGCAAGCAGCATTTGGGAAGTTTAACTGTTGTATCCATAGTGTCTACATGGTAGAGTGCCTTCCTGCCCTATAGAGGGTATGGACCAACATTTGCTTAGTTGAAATCTTAATGAATAAATTGTAGGACATTCAGAAGTTGCAAAATAATGGAAAAGAAAATGAAATGAAGAGTTTTCAGTCTCATCATCCAAAAAACCTTAATTAAAAATCCTATGTAATTTATATTTTCTGTGTGTATATAGACGATGTGGTTCATTGTCACATGAATATTAACAAATGTGATTTTTGATATTTCCTAATTGTTTTTGGAAGACATTGTTTTTGGAATGTTTTTGGAAGACATGGATAACTCAGTGAACCAATTATTTTCCAAGATCACACATGGGTAAGAGCCATTCAAAGTCCAAGACAGAACATTGTTTTTTCAGTGTAACAGTATGAAAATTATTGATGTGATTTCAGATTCCATGACATCTTCATCCACTCATGTAGCGATAGACACTTAGGTTGCTTCCACATCTTAGCTGTTGTAAATATGTCGCAATGAACATAGGGGCTCACACATATTTTTAAACTAGTGTTTTGTTTTCTTTGGATAAACACCCAGAAGTGGGATTGTTGAGTTGTATGGTATGTCTATTTTTGGTTTTTTGAGGATTCTCTCTACCGTGTTCCATAGAGCCTGCACCAGTTTTCAGTACCATCGGCAGTGCATGAGGGTTCCCTTTTCTCCACATGCTCGCCAGCACTTGTTATTTGTTGTCTTTTTTGATGATCGCCTTTCTGACGCAGGTGAGGTGATATCTCATTGTTGCTTTGGTTTGCATTCCCCTGATGATTGGTGACATTGAGCATCTTTTCTTATGTCTATTGGCCATCAGTATGTCTTCCCTGGAGAAATGTCTCTTTCTGTCCTACTCTGAGTTAATAGCACTTTCATGAAGAACAGTAGAATATCATGCTTCCGATTCTTGGCCCTAAAATGATAGGCTCCAAAATAGAAGACAAAATTTAAACAAAAGACTTTTTTTTCTAGATCTGGAAGATATTTGGGCATATGTTGGCTGAAAGTAAACTAATGTGGAGGAAGATAGGTCTACAGATATAGGAGAAGAGGGGTATCATTGACCAAAAAAACCCAAAATGTCCCAGATGATACAACAGAAAATGAAACTAAAGCATGTCGCCAATTCGCACGAACACGGCACCGTTCAGGAACATGGCAAGACTGGTGCTGCTATCATGTTCTCTTTAGATGGCCTTTGGGGAAATAACTATGCAAATGTCCGTGGAATGTGCTTGTCAAAGAGAGTGCTGGGCACTGAACAGCCCTCTAATTAGCACAGACTATATGATGTGAGCGGTTTAGCACGTGCGGAAGGTGAAGAGGAACTTCGTGTGCAAAAATTGTTAAGAATTGTAAGACGGCGACAACAGATCACTAGTGCAAGGCTTTTCTGAGGCCACACCCCCATTCTAGCTGCAAGGGTTGCAGACCCAAGAACCTGCACTACCTCTAAAGCCTAAAAGTGTTTTAGTGCCCAGTTTCTAAGGTACAGTGTGCCCCACTCCCTGGGAAAATTCAAATAGTTTCCTCCAGCGACATAGTAACACATCTCCTAAAGCAATATATGTCTGCTATATTTTCATGCTTTGGGGGACTTTCCACATAATCCCCAAATACTGGAGCTTCATTTGTGGAAATGAAGGGAATTGCCGTCTCTAAGGAAGGGGTACTTCTAAACTGGACATGATGTGTTTTTAAGTTTGCCCATTGTTTTCTCAATTTCAATGCTACACCTTTGACGTTTGGTTGTTTTGCATGTGCCTTATCAAAAATCAAACTTCACACTGAATAAAACAAAGCAGAAGGATGAGTTTATTGCAAGGGTTTTGACCTGCAAAACCAGGAAACTCAAGGCTATGGGAGCAATTAGTTCTGAATTGCTCGTAGATCAAATTCGATGGGGTAAATGTGAAAGTGACTTGGCTTTTTCAGCTAATTGGTTGCCTGGTGATATTTTTTCCTTATTTACACCTGGGTAGCTGAGTTGGGGGAACAAGGAAGTTCACACATGGTGCGAACAGACTTGGGACTTGGTAATTAATTGGCGTCCTCTGCTGATTTCCGAGAAGAGCTATAAATTCTTGCACCTTCTATTAGGTAAGGATAAATTTTGTTTTTCTTTAATGAGCTGCATTGTCTAACTCTACTTTGTGCCCAACATAAGTGACTTCCTTTTAGTTTTGGTTCTTTAGTTTTCCAATTATTAACATTGGAAATTGTATCTTCATATATAAGTGTTTGGTTGTCTAATATCACTGAATATTTAGAAACATAATTTATGAGTGAATAAGTGTAAAGATTTTCAGAAAATTAAAGCAATCATGTAATAGGTGTCAATAATAAAAAAGGAAAAATAAATACAATTACAAAAACTGGTATTTTAATATTTACATTTTTCTTTCAACTTGGAAAAATTATTCTGTGCTTTCTTTCTCTTTTCCTTTAAAAAAGTGTTTAGAATCAAGTCATGTTGCCTTCTGGTGGCTCAGTTACAATGTTTCTTTATTTCTAGAGACAGAAAATCAATTCCATAAAATGATAAAAGAAACAGGATTGTAAGTGTCAGTCTCATCCCTTTTTGGTATGTAGTAAGCCACTTTAATCTGATGGCAGGCATATCATTACTAGGTACATTTTGTTTGAGAATGTTATATTGCATTTTCTTAAGTTAAATAACCACATTTATTCAATCCAGATATTTGTGATCCAATTAAGTCTACTTTTTTCAACTTAATACTACTTGTGTATGAATCACATACAAATTTTTAACATAACAAGTAAATTGGGACAATAGCTAGCGGTTCTTTGAAAGACACGTGACATGTATAATGATTTCACAATAGAAAACAGCGCTGGATTTCAGAGAGAAACTGCATTCAATTGCTATTGAGATGTATATCTATATTTAAATTTTATCTCAACTGAATCAATCTGAAAAATCGGTGTAATATTTTTCTAAGGTCTCTGCGTAAAAGTGAGTAAGACATTTGTGAAATGGATTTTCGGTCCAGCTACAGCAGGCCTTCATTTACTTCATCACGTGTGAATTTAACTACTTTTAATTATAATCCTTGAGTTTAGGCTTATAAAACTTATACTACATGACTAATCAAGCATGGATTAATTTTTCTAAAACGATTTTAATAAACACATTTACATAGGGCTTACTGTGCAGTAGGCTTTTCTAAGCTTTCCATAAATATTAACTCATTTAATTCTCTTAACAACCCCAGCCTGGAGGTACTATTAAAGCTCCCATTTCATAAATGTAGCAAAAAGGGGCTAAGAAGCAGGGTTCAAGAAGCCAAACAGTAGCTACTCTGTTCTGTTAAGAAGCCAGAAGAGAGGCTACCTTAGCAAGTGACTGGAATGATATTATAAGAAGAGACTTGCTTGGGGGTTAGTGCTTTTCTTTTTGGGGCATCCATACTGATTACCTACATTTGTTTTCCTTGGGAAATATGTTGAGCTCTACACTTAAGGTAACTGCACTTTTCTCTCTCTATATTAGCACATATATATTATTATTATACATTTTTCTTCAATAAAATGTTGGGGGGGGGGGAAAGGGGTCAAATGTATTGCTTAAGGTCATGTAACCTGTAACAGTCTGGGCCAGGAATTGAATACAGGCTTGCTTAGGCCCTTAACCACCATAACGGCAGGATACTTTGTCGATATACTATTTTTTGTGTTGCTCTGAATGTTCTCTGCCTGGGTCTTCCCCCTTTCCCATCTAGATAACGACGTCCCTAGTATTGTTTTGTTTCAGGAGTCTTTGTCTACTTGAATCAAAATTTGAGGAAGGCAGCAACTCTTTTCATTTCTGTTTCTTGTGTATAAAAGCTTAAGGATATTAAAGGAATACAGTATATAGAAGAGAGATAAAATAGATTATCTCTGAATATAACACACGAGTAGAGGTATTCCCAGATGAAGCTAGTAGTTCGAATACATTTTAGGGACCTTTTCCTCCATGTAAAGCAGTGTTCAGACACGGTGGCAAGACTTCCATAGGGGTGGCTTTTGGTGAAGCTAAGGATGCTGAGTCCATGGCCCCGGTATCTACAGCCTTTTCAAAGATCCCTGCAGTCAAGGGACAGAGAGCTGAGGGGCTTCCAGAGACTTACTCAATGAGGACGTAACCAGTGACATAGTTGGGTAGCTGTGAAACGCCATTTCCTTCCTTCTCTAGGCATTATTTAAATCTCTCGATTATTTGAATCTATTGTACTGATTTTCTTTTGTCTTTAGTTTACTCAAAATAATTGCTTTGAAGGAAATTAGTGAGTGAAAAAGAAAAATGTTCAGTACAGATAGTTCTTGTAAATATATACATAATCTAGGAGGAAGAGATAGTTCACCTGAACCATTTTTTTTTGGGGGGGGTGGTTTGTTTTCCTAATACGCATGCCCTGGTTAGCATGAAAAAATAATTGTAAATGAATGACCAATCTGTCTAGTTTTGAAGTTTAAAAAAAATAAATTCCCATTTGTGTACTTGGAATAGGCCTTTTGCACTGACCCGCTTGTTTTTTATCAGTTTTGTGAATGCAGTGGAAGTTTTAAGGCTAAGTAAAGATATCTGCAATTTAAATTGGATTTACATTTAAAAGAGTTCTAAATTTCTGCCGGTCTTGATCATCATTTAATGCTTTTAAAACAGATCTCCTGATCCCAAGAATAGTAAAGAAGATAGAGCAACAACAGACTAAATCAGGCTATTGTGTAGCAAGGGAAAAAAAAAATGAGAGAGAGTGAGAGCTGTGGGATCCCTCGGGCGGCTCCCGGCTACTAGGGTATCCCTGGGAAAACGGGAGGTAGAAAGCCAGGCCAAGGCGGCTGCCATTCACACGCACTGCAAATGTCATGACGCTCCAGGGCTTTTTCCAAGTTTGTGCCCTCAGCGTTGGAGTCAGGGTGATAGTTGCATTTTGTCATATGAAGCTAGCAGTAGTAGCTTCTGGCTGAGTTTAAAATTAATTTGTATGACCTAGTCCACTTCCAGGGTCACTTGGTATGCTATATTCTCATTCTTACCCAGAAGCATAAAACCAAGGAAGCACAGCATACAAAGTGGTGGAAAGGCCTGAGGTAGCTCTTGAGAGAATCACTGGGAACTACCACAGTTGACTGATGCCTGGCCTTGAATTTCCAGGGCTCTGGAAGCTGGAGAACTATTAATACTTTTTAATTTGGGCCAGGAGAGGTATTTTTTGTAGGTGTGTTTGTTTGTTTGCTTGCTTGTCTGCTTTGAGGAGCCCGCCCTCAGTGAGTCAAAGATAGTTCTTGTCTCTAACAGACAACGACAGTGACTGTGTTGTCCTCCAGTGTTACCTTCTCTGATCCCAAATGGCTCACCCAGCCACCTCTAGCTCCTCCTGCCCAGCCTCTGACTCCTCAGACTTCCTCTGTGTCCCTGAGGCTATGAAACCTGCAAGTCAAGAATTGAAATACGGTGTTTTCTTCTGCAAGAAACACCTGGGATTCATGTTCCCTGGCAGAGTATGAGGCCTGGATAACCCCCGCTTCTCCCTCTGAAAATTCAGAATACAGGAGCAGCATTGCAACAGATATGAGACTTTTATTAATTCTTTACAAAGAAAGTAGAATTAATGGGTTTTCTATATAGGTAACTAATTTTTTAGATTATCATGTACAAGATCAAAATAACTCAGGAAATGTTTTATGAGGTATAGTCCTAGATGCTAGAGTGGAAACCAAGATTAGTCATCATGACATAATATTAGGGGGAGAGAAAAAAACAAAATGACTTAATACCACTGTTTAAAGGGAGAATAAGGGCAACATTGAATGCTGTTTTTATCTATATTCTGACAGTACTTCACTGGACTTATCTTCACTGTGGTCTTTCTAGGAATTATATCCAATGGAATCTTTTTTTCTTATCTTTTTCTTTTGCTTGCTCCCTTTTTTTTCTTATTTTTCTTTTACTTACTCTCTTCGAGTAATTGACAAAGTGGACCCTCTTTATCTTGAAATTCTTTTCTCTCTTCCTTCACATGCCCTCAGTTTATTTCAGTTCCTTTCTTCTTCTCTGGCTGTCCCCTCCCTATTTCTCTTCCAGCCGCATCTTAAGTGACATTGTTTCCGAGGATCAAAGCCTGAGCTGTCTTTTCCTTCAGTTGTATTGCTTTACTCAGGCACTCTTGTTCACGTCCATTCTTTCATCAGCTAGTTTATAAGATGAACCTGAATGTATATTTCTAGCCAGCGTTTTTCACACACTCCAGAGTGATATCTAAAACTACCTTTTAGACGCCCCATGTTCTCTTTGGACTCCATTTTTACACTTGAAATCACTGGCTTCCTCTCTCTCACTCAGACGCTTCTCTGATGTTTCTCCTCCCATCTTGCGGCACAGACACCGACGCAATAGGCCTGACAGTCAACTCTCTTCACTCTTATACTTTTGCTATATATCATGAATGTGCTTTAATTAAACACCTCTTTGGTCCCATGTTCGCCTTCTCCACGCCCATTGCCACTGGCTGACTGCAGGCCTTCCTCGTGTGAACTGCTAGCAATTCTGATCACTCTCTCCATCCTGCCCTCTCCGATCGACCTTCCGTACGGCAATAAGGGTGATCTTTCTAAAACGGTATTTTGAAATCTTTCCTTATGTCTCCTATCTCAATGGCTGCCACAGTTTATAAAATATGATTCCACGTTCTTATCATGGCTCACATACATGGTAACAACCAGGCACAAAAATGGCCATATAACAGGCTTATGTAAAATCAGATTTTGCTCTCTCACACTGACTTAGAAGGTCCCTTCCTCAGGCTGCATGAGCAGCAGACTTGTCATAAGTTTCTCTGCTAGACCACTCATCACATTGTTTTCCTCTGGCTTTGCCTGCATGCTGGCAAGCTACCGGGGTTCCGGGACGAAATATATTATTTGGTTCCACTACTTAGTGCAGAGTGTGTATGCAATGAGTCATAATTAAAGGAATCAATACAATTTATTAAACACATAATAAGTTTGTTATTAAATATATACAGGTATGTTTATAAGTGTTATTCAATATATATTAAATCTGTTTTAAAAATGAGCTTTCAAGGATAGATTAAATTTTTTAATAGAAACAGGGAGAGAGAAAATTTTCCAGAGAAAGTAGTGTAGACAGTGTCATGGCGTATTTTGAACTGTAGTGAATTATGTGATGGGGGAACTTAGGGAAGATTGTAAAAAAACCAAGGCACAGAGGGCCTTACATATGTCATATGTTCTGTGATTAAAAAAAAAGCTGAACACACACAGCATTATGGAAAGGTGTTCATTTTAATCGACTCTCAGAGGCATTAGAGAGCAGTTAAAATACCCCAGAGCCGTCAGGAAGACATAGCCCAGGAGGGGTTATTTGGAATCTGAAAGACTCTGATGCAGACTCCACCCTTCAAAGAGAGAGAAGTTACAAGTAGTTCCAATGCCTTCTGTCATGATCAGCACTACTTATTTCTTTGTCCATGGCATAATGTTAAAAGTATTTTTTTCATTGGGAAACGTGTCTCTAATGTTAGAGATACACGGATGAGCTCAATTAAATGTATGGCACCTCTACCCCTGCACAGACAAGGCAAGACCATTTAGGGAGCTCGGCAGCCTATAATCCTTTGAGCACATTCTTGGCTGAGGGCTCCATGCTACCCTACCTATTCAGTCACCTGATCCAACAAGAAAGGTGGCCAAATTCCACTACTGTAATATTGTTCCTTTTGCCTCAATTGGATCTCATGTGGAAGGTCATAGTTTGAGGACCAAAAGAGAAGAAATACCTGAGATATTATTGATCAAATAACAAAAGATCACATGATATTGAGTGTGCCAGGTTGCTGATACATGCATGTGGGGCCAGAATTACACCTCAGACTTGATTTGATACCATCTGGTTACAGTGATGGGGGGAGGGTACCTGTAGTTCTCAACTATATTTATTTATTAGGGGCTGATAATCTCCCTTCCCCCAAATTAGTACATGGAGACGCCAAAGTGGTTTAGGTCAGTCCATGGCACAGGTTAAAAAAATTGTGTTTAATCTGTTAGAAGAAGGGGAATCACTGAAGTGTTTGAACTGGTCAGTCACCGTGTTGATTAGCATGGGATGCTTTTGAGTTGATAAAAATGATTGCTGTCTGACAGGCAGTGAGCTTCAGCTCTAGCTAAACTTGGTGAACTTTCTCTGTATGTAAATGTAAATCTGGACTCTATAAATTGGTGTTGCGGGATTATTCCAAATCCATAACTATTGCTACTACTGCCACTATTATAATAATAATTGTTATAATAAACAACACTCAGAACAAGCATCTTCAGTGTTACCATTGATCCCTTACCGCTTAGATGCATCTGTCATTGTGTCACACACTGTGCAACTCATTGCTGAGTGGTGTTTTTGTTTGTTTGTTTATGGTTTTAACATGTGGTTTATTTTAAGGCATTAGTATTCAAACTGTATTATGGCAAAAATTTAGATGTTCTTATGTTACCCCTCATTCATCTCTGTATTTATTAGTGGTGTCTTTGCTACTCCAAGTATACTAAATTATCGAGTAAGGGATCCAGATATATCAAACTTGGTAGTTTTTTTGGTTTTTGTTTTTTTTCCCACTGATCCTTGGAACACATTCCCAAAAACTCAAGCCTTTGAGATGTTTCACAGAAGCTCATCTGAGGTCAATTGTCTCATTTTGCTATTTTCCTATGACGGAGCAGGAGGATTGGGTAACCAAATAAATGGAAAATTTTGGTGAATGAGAATAGCTCTTCCAACCATGTTTCTTCCCTTCTGTGATTTCATTAACTTTGATTAATGCTAAATTTCTCTTTTGTGGAGTATTAACATATAGGCATGAATATACCTTTGAAATGATTAAAATTCAATTAAAGTTAAAATACAAACTTTCTTAAAGCAACAACAAAGTTTAAAACTTGTTTTACTACTTTTTATTAATCTTCAGATACAGGAGGCATAGTAATACCTTTAATAACACCAGGCTATGTTATATGTTTGTCCTAAATGTATCAACCTGATGGGAAGAAAAAGTGTCTAAAAAAGATGTTAATTTTTCAGTCTTTGACAAGCTGTCTACCAAATGACTTTTCTGTGACAATAAATAGGTTTTGCTTGACATGTTGATTTACATACTATTTAATATGCTT